>APFE030675824.1:0-11989 GCA_000404065.3 Pinus taeda
CCCTTTTTTAAATGACATCAGCATGACGTCAGCAGGTGGGTCTGGGTTGGATGACGTCAGCATGACGTCATCAGGTGACGTGGCGGCCTATGACCAGTCCACGGGGGCGGTGAGGTGTTAGACAAGTGGACTAGTGGTGGGCGGGGTGCGTGGTCGTGGCGCTAACACAGAAGGTGAGAGGGCGCTGACGTCGGCAGACAGGTGGCGCGATATCAGACCACCTCCTATACGGCGAGGAATCTGTCAGAGGGGGCTCCGATGGATTTTTGAGGCGACGCGTGGACCCCGCATGACATCAACGTCTGACAGATATGGGACGATATCTGTCGGACGTCGGGGCCGCTCCGAAATTCACATCGACCGTCGGATTAAAGGAGCTCGATCGGGCGGCTATCGGGCCAGGGATCTGCACGAGAGATACGGTCATCGGGCGGGGATTAAATAATAATTTTCCTTGGAACTTGCGCCCGGCGGGACCCTTCGGAATATTAAAAAATTCAATGTCTTTGCAATGTATTTCTTCGTTAAATCACATAAAACCGTAAACTTTGGAAAAAAGGCGGAAACTATGGTTTATGAAAGATTTATTCGCAAAATCACTCGGGGTCTCAAAACTTAGGATAAGAGGGTTTTTCTATGAAATTTTCATGTAAACAGCGGAAATGGGTCCCGACCTTAGGATAACGTGAAGAAAGTGGGTTTTTAGGCATTTTTCGCTTTTGAGCAGGTATAAGGGTAAAAAGGGGTTTTTCCAAGGTTTTTAGTGCAAAATGAAGGATTGAATGGGCCAATGAGTTCTTGGGGAGATAAGAGGTTAGGCTTGGGTTCTTGAGCTAACCAGATGTTAATTCAATTCCCTAGTAGTGAACTGTATGGCTATAATGCCAAGGAGGGGGTATTTATACATTGCTTAGGATTTATACACCATGGTGTTATAGTAGTAGGGAAAGGGAAACATAGGGAGCTAGATAATAAAGGTTAGAAGTTAATATGGAGGGAGAAGGTGAATGAAGAGTGATATCACTAAGTTTTCTTGAAAACAACTTAGTTTAAAGAGTAGATCAAAATGAAAAGAACTTTACACAAGAAATGTGGCTTCTAAAGGCCATAAGAACCAACGTAAAACCTTGAATCTCTTTTATAAACACATCTTGTGAAGGGAGTTTAGTAATGAGTGATGAATCAGGAAAAAAGGGGAGTTAGACATGCTTCATTATGTTGTTTTCCTTGTACTTGACTGGCAAAGTTTCATCTTGGAAGGAACATCACTTCTGCAACCCCATCTACCTACCCAACTATTTTGCCAGCATTTTTTGTTTCTTCTTGGAGGGTGAACTTGGACTTGCAGACCCTTTATGTTCCTTTTCTTTTCCATTGGCTTTTTCCTTTGATTTTCTATCTAGCACTACCCTTATTTCTTCCAAGGCCCCAGATTAAGCAGTTGGGAACCTTAGTTTCTCTGCCTAACTACTGATCTGCCAAGATTAAACATTTTGGACAGATTTCTTTCTCTATTCTACAACAGAAATTGAAACATGGCATTATCCAGATTAGGCTATTGGATCATCCATCAAAACTTTAATAGGCATGAACGCATGTACACACCTTGTCTTTCCTTGGAATATGGGATCTTTGAATCAGAAAAGAAGAGCATATTTGGCATTTGAATTTTCCAATAATGAAATATGAAACCTATTGGTATAGGTATCCAACATGACCCACTGTTGGGAGTCCTACACCAAACAGTTTGAGGTCTAGTTGGGACTTCTTAGCATGGAGATCCTCTAACATGTTGGTGGGTCCAACACTGTCAACAAGTCCTCTTCTCTTCCTTCCTCTCTTTCACTTTCAATCCCACCTCCCTCTGTCTCTCCCCCCCACCTCTCTCTCTCTCTCTTTGATCCAAATTGGATCCATAAATATTATCATAGTATCATGACTGTATCAAATCAAGACAAAACTTTGAATTCAAGAACAAAGAGCGATCCAAAAGATCTCTGAATAGTGGCAATTGGCAGCGAGCAAGGAATGATGAGGGCCTCCGTCAAAGCGCACTGACCGAGGCCCATGGAGATTGTGTAGGAGGAAGAAACTAGCACCTAGGAAGCCCAGATAGGGAAAAGGAGTCCGTTTCTGATGCGTGATTAGCGCTTAGCACTAATTGTGCATTACTGGGAAAAAACCCTCAAAAAGGAAAGTCCTAAAGTTATCGGTTGCATGGAGGCCGGGAAAACCATGGGGAATTCTCTAAAGGCTCAAGGCGAGACTTGCACTCCAAAACTGGCAGTATATCGGGGGCACCCTTGGGTGGTAAGCAAATTTGGAGAAAATTGAGTGATTCCATTCAACGCCTGATGCATGGTAGGTAGAGGAGAGAGAAAACCACTGCTCATCACACACTAACAATGGAGCAATTCAATTGTGTGAAATGAGTGAATGATGTTGGATCTAGGGGCTCCAGATCTAACAACTGAGAATGCACCCGATGAAAGAACTGGATTCGACAGGGGATTAAGCCGCAATATATAAGGATTCAAGGTCTGATTTGACTGTTGAGGTGGTGGATGAATCATTTCCCGATGTAACTGAAGAACCAAACCAACGAGGAAGAGCTGGCGTAGTTTGTGAAAGGACAAGTGGCTACTCCCAGTGAGTTGATGACCATGACGCAAAAATATGGAATTCCAATTGAACAGCAGCAGACGATCCGATGGAGGTGGAAGGGGAATCAAACAATCATGATATCAACTAGCTTTAAATCCATGAAAAGAGAATAGAAAGGACCAAAGAGGAAACTGAGAGGAAAAACTAGAGAAAAGAAGATGAAGACAGAGAAAAGAAAAGACAGTGAGGCAAGAAGCAGAAGGACAGAGAGCTGAGCTAACCTACAGCACAAGGCAGCATCGAGCAATCGCTGAGAGGATTTGGTAGGAGCTGAGCACCACATTGGGCTCCTCCCATTAAAGACTATAGAGGTCAAGAGCTGGTAGGAAAAAGAGTTTGTGCACTCCAGTGGCTTGGGGAATCCAAGGACCACCCTGCCAAGCAACTCTGTTTCAGGAGACTTAGATTCAACTCCTCATCGTAATTCTTTTCTTTAAAGACACAATAAAAGAAGGCCACCACTGAAAGCTGGACCAAATACGTATCCTTAGATAATAGTGTGAACTCCTTATTAATTGTTGTGTTCTTGTATTTTCTTACTATATTTCTCTGTTGTTTTCCATATTTCCAGTGTCTGTGTATTTTGCAATATGATCGATCCATTGCATAAAATAATATAGACACACACTAGCACATGAGTCTATAATACCTTTATTCATTAATAAATTAACTGAGGTCACTCAAGAGTGATTATCAAGTCAAATGGTAGCAGAGCACTAGGTTGTAAGGTTAGACAAGCTTGTGTTGGTTTAGTTGTGAATGCTCACTAGATCAAAGCTCAAATTAAGAGAAGGAGAGTTGGTCAAAACTAATCCTGAAATTGGGAGAGTCTATCCTCAGAAGAAAATCTTAGAGGAAGGTCCTATGGGTCCAGACCCTCAATTCAGAGAAATTTTCCTAGCCATAAATTCCATGGTAGAAGAAATGTATAGGGACTTTAGAAAACATAAGGATGAATATTCATTGGGCTCTAAACAAGTCAAAGGAGAAGATGAGTCTCACTTCTGTGACCAATCCATAGGAAAAGGGAAAGAGGAAAGCTTTCTCACACCTCTTGATAGCCCTAAAAACAAAGCATCCTTGATCAAATTAGATGTTAAATTTTATCTACCTATATATGATGGAGATTTAAATGCAGAAAAGTTGGACAACTAGATTAGACAAATTGAAGTGTATTGCAGAGTGCAGAACATCGACTCAGACAAGATCAAGATTCAGCTGGCAAGCCTACTCCTTGGAGGAACTGCCTTGGTTTGGTGGGAAGGAAGAACCTAGGCTGACATGAAAAGACATGGTAAGACTATCTCTGTCTGGAGTGAATTTGTGTCTGCAATCAAAAAACAGTTCTATCCATTCGCCTACATGCAACAAGCCATGATGAGTTGGCAAACTCTTCTACAGTCGAAAGGACAAAGTGTGCAAGGGTACACTCAGGAATTTAGAAAGAGAGCATTGATTCTAGGAATCTCATTAGACTCACTAGAGACTCTGTTGAAGTAGATTGGTGCTACATAGCTACATGAGGCACACCATCCTCATGTTTAATCTCAATAGTATAGATGAGGTATCTGTACAAGCTACTCATCTAGAAGCTAGAGGAAAGAATGGAAATCGAGAAGTTGGGGGACCATCCCAACCCACTGCAAGCAAGAGCAAGGAGAAAAGAAATCAGAAGTGGAAATCAAGGAACGCTAACATTGCACAGAAGATCAAAGCTTCATGCACTCACTGTAAGAAGGATGGGCATGATGATGAGCATTTTTGGATTCTGCATCCAAAGCTGAGACCTAAGAAGTTCAAGGGCAAGAAGAAGAAGACTGTTGCAGCTATTTAGAAAGATTTTGGGTCAGACTCGGGAGATGAAACAACCATTGTATCCAGAGGTATAAAAGGTAAGAATTCTGAAGCATTTACTAGTAATTATGCAAAATCTACCATTGATGAAGAAAATGAGAGAAAAAGACATGAGCTTTTCCATATTCGAGTTATTTCCAAACATCAAAAGATTGATACTTTGTTTGATAGTGGCTCACAAGTAAATTTAGTTTCTAAAGAAATTGTAAAGAAATTGGGATTAGCAACTACACCTCACAAGAAACCATACCTATTAGGATGGTTGAATGATAAAGCACAACTACAAGTGACTAGACAGTGGAACCTCAAGTTTTCTTTTTGGTCAGCATTTGTAGATGAGGTTGAATTAGACATAATTCCTTTGGATATATGTGGAATTGTTTTAGGAAGTCCTTACTTGTATGATAGAAACGATATTTTCTATAGAGCCAAGAACAAGTATCTACTTGTCAAAGATGGAATCGAATATTTTGTAAGAGCTCATAAGCTCAAGAATAATTATACTCTCATAAACTGAGGGCATATGAAAAGAATGATAAATTCATGCAAACAATTCTTACTGATGGTCGTAAAGGAAAAGAAACCTAAAAAACAGATGTATCTGAAGGTTGTAATGCTAAACAACAAGCTAATTTAGAAAAGGTTGTTTTAGAGTATGATATCTTGTTTCAAGAACCTAAAGGTCTTCCACCGAAAAAGGAAATAGTACATGATATTATTTTGCATCAAAATGCTCCATTACCTAACATTGTAATGTATAGGTTGTTTGCTTTAGAGAATGCTAAAATCAAGAAGCAGGTGCAAGAGTTTCTTGAGAAGGGGTTCATCAGGCCTAGCATATCACCTTGTGGGTCACTCGTTTTGGTGAGAAAGAAGGATGGCTCGAATGTACATTGATTACCAAGCACTTAATAAGATAACAATTAAAAATCATTATCCCCTTCCTCGCATAGATGATCTTTTAGATCAATTGAAAGAAGGTGTTTATTTCACCAGGCTAGACTTGCATAGTGGATACCATCAAGTCAGAGTTGCAGAACAAGATGCATGGAAGACTGCTTTCAAAACAAAGCAGGGATTGTATGAGTGGCTGGATATGCCTTTTGGATTAACTAATTCTCCTGCTACTTTCATGAGATTAATGAATGATGCACTCAGACCTTTTCTTGATGATTTTTTTATTGTGTATGTGGATGACATTCTGATTTTTAGTAAAACATGGGAAGAATAGTTAAAGCATGTTAAGCAGACATTAGATGTTTTGAAAAGAGAAAAAATTCATGTTAAAATCTCAAAATGTGAATTTGGAAAAACATCTCTAAATTATTTGGGTCATATAGTAGGGGGTGGTGAATTGAAAATAGATCCCTCTAAGGTTGCAGTCATTGTAAAGTAGCCTAAACCCAAGTCTGCTACAGAAGTGAGAAGCTTCCTAGGGGTAGCACAATATTGGAGGAAGTTCATTTCTAACATTCCCTCAATTGCAGCTACCTTACATGCTTTAACATGATTGAACAAGGTGTTCTAGTGGGGAGGCAAACATCAGAAAGCCTTCGACACCTTGAAAGAAAAGATTAGCACATCACTTGTACTAGCACTGCCTAATCTGAAAAGACCATTTGAGATCCAAATAGATGCCATTGAATATGCCATGGGAGTAGTGTTGACACAACACGGTAAACCCATATGTTATCATTCTCAGACTTTTAATCTTGCAGTAGTTAACTATCCTACATATGATAAGAATTGTATGCATTAGTTCAGAGTGTGAAAAAGTGGAAACATTACTTAATGGGCAAGGAGATAGTAATGCATACTGATCATCAACCACTTCAATATCTACAGTCCCAAACTAAGTTGCAGCAATCAAGACACTACAGATGGATGGGTTTCTACAACAGTTTCATTTAGTCATTAGATATAAAAAGTGCATACACAATGAAGTTGCAAACATGTTATCTAGATCCATTATAAATGCATCTACTATACTTAAGCATAATCCCATGCTACATGAAAGATACATTGAACAATATGCTCACGATATAGACTTTAAAGATGTATATGCAACTTTGAGTCAAGGAAAACAGGTAGAAGAATTGGATTATCATGTGAAGGACCAACTCTTATACCATTGTGGGAAGTTATGCATTCCAAAAACTGAGAGAGTAAAGATAATTAGAGAAGCACACACTTCTCTGATATCAGGTCACTTTGGGGTAAGAAAAAAAGTTTCACAGTTGAAAATATTTTGTTATTGGCCAAAAATGAATGAGTCAATTTCTAGATATGTAAGCGGGTGTACTATGTGTGCTAAAAGCAAGCCCAACAATAGAAAACCAGGCTTATACACTCCATTACCAGTTCCTTCTCACCCTTGGGAAATTTTTTCGATGGATTTTCTTGGAGGGCTGCCTAAATCTAGGAAAGGTCATGATTATCTATATGTTGTTATGGATAAGTTCAGCAAACTGTTTATTTCGATACCTTGTAATAAGCAAATTACAGTTGAAAAAACTGCGACACTATTCTTTGAACATGTATGGGTTCATTTTGGATTACCCGCTTCCATTGTATTTGATCGAGACACCCGATTTATGGGGAAGTTTTGGTCAAGTCTGTGGGAACTGATGGACACCAAACTGAAGAAAAGCACAACTTTTCATCCACAAACTGATGGCCCGATAGAAGTAGTTAACAAGACAATGATCTAGTTACTCAGAGGATATTGTAGCAAACATCCTAAGCTTTGGGATGAACATTTGTGTTATGTGCAACATGATTACAATATAGAAAAACATTCTTCTACATAGAGATCTCCTTTTGAGACCTGTTTTGGTTTCACAACAAGGTTTCATTTTGATTTTGTCTTTGGTAAAGATACCATAGTTGAGGGACACAATGATGTGTACAAAGAAACTAGGTTCATTGAACAAATCCAGGAGATCTACCAAGCAGTACAGGAACAACTAGAAAGGAGCCAAGCCAAATACAGGGCAAGGCATGACAAGCATTGGATGGAACATAGTTTCCAAGTTGGTGACCAAGTCTAGTTGTATATTAGCAAGGACAGGATGCAAGGTGAAGGTAAAAAGCTTAAGCCTATTAGGTATGGACCTTTCAAAATACTTGAGAATATTGGTGAAAATGCTTTTCGCCTTGATCTACTAGCTTACATGCACATCTACTGAGTCATAAATGCAGATTGCTTGAGATTGTATGAACCCTCTCCAATTGAGGATCCCAAAGAGTAAAGTCAATTGCCTTCTATTGATGACCTGCTACCTGAATATCTTAATCAATTGCAGGAAAACACAATTCTGGAGAAGAAGGTGAGGACGATGCGGATAGGAGAGGTTGAGTACCTCATAGTAGGGCATAAGGGTTCAAAGATGAGCAGTGAAAAGTGGATTGAGATTAGACAAGTGAGACAACAGTACCCTCACTTAGTCGATGCTTGAAAACCAAATTTTGGTGGTCCAAAAGCTTTTACAGTAGGAAGGTCGTGATCTAAATTAGATCCATAAAGGTTATCACAGTACCATGACTGTATCAAATTGGGAAAAAACTTCAAATTCAAGAGCACAGAGCAATCAGAAAGACCTCTGAACAGCGGCAGTTGGCAGCCAGCCAGGAACAACAGGGACCTCGGTCAAAGTGAGCTGACCGAGGCCCATGGAGACTACGCAGGAGGCAAAAACTGGCACCTAGGAAGCCCAGATTGGGAAAAGGAGGTAGTTTCTGATCGCTAGGCAAAACCCATCAAAAAGGAAAGCCCCGAAGCGCTCAGTTGCATGGAGGCTAGGAAGACTGTGGGGAAAGCGCTAAAGGCTAAAGGCATGACCCGCGCTCCAAAACCAGCAGTATATTGGGGGAACCCTTGGGAAGTAAGCAGATTTGGAGAAATTCGAGTGATTCCATTCAGTGCCTGATGCGTGGCCGGTGGAGGAGAGAGAAAACTGCTGCTCATCGCACGCTAACGCTTGAGCAAGTCAACTACATGAAATGAGCGAATGACATTGGATCTAGGGGCTCCAGATCTAACAACTGAGAATGCACCCGATGAAAGAACTAGATTTGATAGGGGATTAAGCCATAATCTATAATCATTTGAGGTCCTATTTGACCATTGAGGTGGTAGATGAGTCATTTATCGACGTAACCGAAGAAGCAAACCGATGAGGAAGAGCTGGTGCAGTTAACGAGAGGACAAGTGGCCACTCCCTGTGAGTTGATGACCATGACGCAGAGAGAGGGATTTCCAAGTGAATAGCAGTAGACAATCCGACGGAGGTGGAAGAGGAATCAAATAGTCATGAGATCAACTGGCTTTAAAGCCATGAATAGAGAATAGAAAAGACTAGAGAGGACACCGAGAGGAAAAACCAAAGAAAAGAAGACGAAGGTAGAGAAGAGAAAAGACAGTGAAGCAAGAAGCATAAAGATAGAGAGCCAAGCTGACCTGCAGCACAAGGCAACATCGATCAATCCTGAGAGGATCTATCTAGAACTGAGCACCACATTGGGCTCCTCCCATTAAAGACCAGAGAGGTCAAGAGCTAGTAAGGAAAAGAGTTTGTGCACTCTAGTGGCTTGGGGAATCCAAGGACCACCCTGCCAAGCAACTCTGTTTCAGGAGACTCAGATTGAGCTCATCATTGTAATTCTCTACTTTAAAGATGCAATAAAAGAAGGCCACCACTGAAAGCTAGACCAGAGACGTAGCCCTGGAGAATAGGATGAACTCCTTATTAATTGCTATGTTCTCGTATTTTCTTACTGTCTTTCTCTACTGTTTTCCATATTTCCAGTGTTCGTGTATTTTTCAATCTGATCGATCCGTTGCCTAAAATAACATGGACAAACACCCGCACATGAGTCTGTAATACCTTCATTCATTAATAAATTAACTAAGGTCATTCAAGAGTGATTATCAGATCACTCTTCCTTTCAAATCTATCACTTTCTCTCTCTCTCTCTCTCTCTTCTCTCTCCCCTCTATATTTGAGTCTCCATCTCTCCCTCTCTCTCTCTAAATTTATCACTATCTCCCTCCACCTCTCCATCTCTCTCTCCCCTCCACCCTTGTGCCTTCCTCTCTCTCTTTCCTATCTCTCTTCTCTCCTTTTCTTTGTCTTCCCCCCTCCTATCTCCCTCATTATCTCCACCTTTGTCTCTCTATGTATTTGTTCGTTCCTCCCTCTCTCTCTCACCGCCCCCTCTCCCCCTCTCTTAAATTTGGTCCACTGTATTTTTTTTAGGAAAATATCTAAATTAAAAAGAAAAATTTAATTGGTTGTAAAATATTGAACCTATATATTGGATCAACCACGTCAACTAAAAAACAATAATGAAATACTTAAGAAAATCATGCACTCTCTTTCCTCTATTATCGTTAGTCACTTTGCTTGCTCTCATCGCTTAGATCCTTAGTTAGGATATCTCTATACTGGTTTTAAATAATACTAGCAATTGCACGAGATGTTGGAAAGGAAATGATGTAAAGCGATAACATATATAAAAAATTAATACTTCTTTGAGAAGGAAAGACAAAAAATGTCAACAAAAGACAAGGACCATGTTACAATGAAATATTACTTGCATCGTATGGAGACGTGTGATATATGGTACAAATAAGGAAATTTTCTAGAATGACCTAGATACAATATGGAGATTTCCTAGGATAGAATATGGAAATTTCTAGAACAACCTCGATACAATATGACAATTTTCTAGAAGAACTTGGATACAATATGACAATTTTCTCAAACATCCTCGATACAATATGGATAGGACACAACCAATATATTTAAATAACATTAATCATAGTCATAACACATATAAACCATGAACATAAAGGAAATAGATCTTGTGTACTTCATAAGTTAATTTCATCACAAATACACACACACACACACAAATAATATGAAAATGTGTTACATCATATAATTATGGTACAATATTCAATATTGGATCAAGTTGTGCCTAAAGCTCTTATGTTCGTATTCTTATCTCAAGTTCAACAAGGGTTCTATTAGGGGTGGAAGATTAGGTAATCTCAAGGAGGACTACTACCTCTACTTCGAACTTGTTAAAGCATGAATAAGATACCCTATCGAGCATCCTTTTACCTATTTCTTGGGCTCATCAAGGCTAAAAAGAAAAACATCATGGAGCTTAGTTTTCTTCTCTTTCATGCTCATTAGATTATGAAAGGGATGTCAAAACATAAAAAAAAAAGACGGAGGGAACGTTTTTTTCATAGTCTATCATTCAAAAAAGCAGTGAAAATTGAAATTGTGTTTCACTTAAACATGACACTTGTTTGAGTTCATACCATATAGATGGGTTTAAGATTCCTTATGATATGTACCATCTGTATGAGTCCTTTTATTCCTTCTAGTTACACTTTTAGTAATTATGGAGTGTTCTTCAATGCCTCTTCTGTTGTTACATGATATCACATGGTGTGCATTAGTAAATGCTACAAAATAAATTTTTTATCACATCGCTATATGTTGTAGGGATTTCTAAATCTTAGTTGGCCATTCACAATGGTCATTGAAAATTCAAATTGTGTTTCACTTAAACATGCCACTTGTTTGAGTTCATACCTTATAGATGGGTTTAATATTCCCTATGATATGTACCGTGTGTATGAGTCCTTTTACTCCTACTAGTTACACTTTTAGTAATTATGAAGTATTTTTCAATGCCTATTTTGTTGTTACATGATATCACCTGGTGTGCATTAGTAAATGCTACCTAATAACATTTATATCACATCACTATATGTTGTATGGATTTCTAAGCCTTAGTTGGCCATTCAAAATGGTCATTGATCTTTTGTATCAACCATACTTATGTTAGTTTTACTTTGTGAATTCTTCTGTTCACTTCATCTCTTGGTATGTTCCATGTCAATTGATGTGGAATACATTAAGGCCCACCTTCAACATATATTTTTTAGTTGAACTTAGCTCATTGTACAAGAGATAGGTCCGGGAATAAATAATACGTTGAAGCTCATAGTCCTCACTCACAAGCTTCCTTACAATCAATAGTGGCTGGCAAGCTTCCTTACAATCAATAACAGGTTTACCTCATTGAATCTTGATTCATTGAATCCATGACTATTCCACATGAACTCATTTATTCACACCCAATGGATTGTGCTAGCTTCCTTTGGGTCCATTTTCATCATTAGTGGGTCCCCTTGCACCCATTAACAATATACCTCAATGACTAGGAATTAGATGATTTCGAGCATGCTTGACATATGCTTATTTATTTGCGTGATGTAGATTCATAACATCAAGTTTGAGTAGAATACTTTTCTTTTTGGGAAATATTAGTCTTATATGAGACCTCTCCCAAATTGTGTTGGATTTTTTAGCATTTCGTATACTTTTGTGAGGATTACTCTAGGACACCTCTCTTGTTTGTGTCCATAACAATATTGATATATATATAT
>APFE030675830.1:9805-39909 GCA_000404065.3 Pinus taeda
AACTGTGCAGTAAAATAGATACAATATATAGATGGTTACAATCAGTTGCCAAGCTCCAACTTGGACTTTGGTGAGGCTACAACCTCTAGAGCACCAACTCTATTTCGCCAAGACACCAATCTTGGACTTAGGAGAACAAACTCCCAAGGACTTCAATCCTTCCTATTTTTGAGGCATCAACCCCAAGGACTCCAATCCTACTTACTTCTGAAGCACCAGCCCAAGAACTCCAATCCTTCTCACTTCTGAGGCACTAGCCCCAAGGACTCCAATCCAATCTTGTCAAGACACTTTTGGTAATAATATTCTGCTCTCAGAACTCTTCTCTACTGAGTTCTGTCTGTTTACAACTTCACTGTAGTCTCCATGCTACAACATCAATGACAACCAATCTTCTTATGGAGAAGTCTTTACAACTCTCCATACTGTCCACACAGAGTCTCCAATAGCCTTTGTGCTCTTTGATAATGTCTTCACACAGCTTTAGTCAGTCTACTGTTAGCTGCACTAAACTCTGTATAAAGAACAACTTTCTGTTCAAGCTTATGTTCTCATTGTCACAATGAATGCTTTAGCATGACTGTTTCTCTACTAGCTATTTCTCCCCTTCGATTTCCTACTGTCCTGTTGGTCCTTCATCCCTCTTTCTGTTCTGTTGGACCCTCACATGGCCTCTATTTCCTCCAGCGTATTTCAACAATGTTTAACAACTGCAACAACTTTCACCAATGTTCACTAGCAACTTCATACAACGCTTAACCACCTCTGCTGCATCTGCTACCATACATTCTGGTTCTTCACAACACCAACCGCAACAACAATTCTCTATTTTTACTGTTTTATACATTCTCATGCCTTTGTCCATTCGTTTCCGCTTACTCAATGGCTCTTTGGCTTCCTCCTCGCTTGCTTGAGCTTCAGCTTCCTCAACACTCGCTCGACCTTCTCGCTTCCCTCCTCCATTCGCTTTAGCTTCCTCATGTTTACCTTCAATTGATGTGCTGAAAATATAATGTCGTCGTGGAAAAGGTTGGTGTTTTAGCAATGGAGAAATTGGTGTTTCAACAACGGAGAAATTGGTGTTTCAGCAAATTTTTCACAAGTGTTCAACAATCGCGGAAAAGGTTGGTGTTTCAGCAATGGAGAAATTGGTGTTTTAGCAACTTTTCTCCAAGTGTTTCAACAGTGTTCAACAACTCGAAAAATGGGGAAAAGTTGGTGTTTCAGCAATGGAGAAATTGGTGTTTCAGCAACTTTTCTCCAAGTGTTTGTACTATGTGCCCGCCGATAGTGTTAAAGCATATGTATATGGGTTTTATCCTCCAATAATGTATTCTGCTCATACAATATAAACTCTGCCTTTTTCACTCCGTCAATGTATTTGCATATGAGTCTAAGTCTTCCGCCTTCGATAGCTCTGTTTGCGTTAAATGCATATACATGTCTTTGCCACCATATGCATGTTTATGCCGTGGATAGTGTTAAAGCACTTTGTGTGCTCCACTTGGCTCCTCTTGGCTCCTCTTGTGTGCTCCTCTAACTGTGTCTGCTTCCTCTATGGCTCCGATGGTGGTGCTTCATGCTCTGTTAGCTCCTCTCGTCTCCATCTGCTCCTCTGGTGGCTCTGTCTACTCCTGTTTGCTCTGATGGCTCTTTGCGTCCGTTGTTTGCTGTTAAACACATCCATTGCTCCTTCGATGGCTCCTGATGACTTTAATATGCCTCCTTGCTATATGGTTCCTCCTGCAGCTCCTCTTAGTCCAATGTGGCTCCTTTGGCTTGGAAGTGTCTTTCAAAGACCTCCTTGCATATATGAATGCCTCTCGTGCTCTGATATCCTGTAATATGCTTTGATATGCCTCCTTAGGTAACTCCTCTTTGCTTATGGCTTGGCTATCCTGATGGCCTTGCTCCTGTCTCTTCATGAATCTGCTCTGCATCCCCTTGGCTTCATGTCATCCTCTAGTATCTAGAATATTGCCATATTGACATCAATGACAACCTAGGTCAACAAAAATATCCAACCTGAATCAGAATGATGCCTCTGTCATCAAAGTCTCTGACTTCTATTGCCTCTGTGGACTGAAAACTATGCACCTCTGTGCTCTTCAGTATCTGACTGCTCTAGCCTCTGCCACTTTGATCTTTGACTGCATCAATCACATTGATTCCTCTTGCTACATCCGTGCTACTGCCGGTTCTATCTCCTAACACTGCATCTGCACTGCACCTCCTCTCATCATCTTGCATCGTGCTACCCATTGCTGCACTGAAACTCAGTTATTGAGAAGTAAGTAACTGACCTCCCAACTGACCTCCCTGTTGGGCTAGAAACACCCTCTGATGCTGAAGCTTCCTTTGTCACTCCATTTGCATCTATCTCTACCCACTTAGCTAGTCCTGCTATTAATCAAAGAGGCTGGGTACCTCAAGGATCCTACCCCTATTTTAGCCTTCTTGGGACTATCACTTCACATCGCCCCACCTCCCACCTGGAGGTATGGATGCATGTGATCCCTCTGCCCACTTGGCTCGAAATTTCCCCCTACTGGATGTATATGCATGAGCGGATGCCTCCACTTGGTCTCCTTTCAGTATCTCCAATTTTGGCTCCTCCACAATTGTCTCAGACTTCTTCTCAGACTGCATGTCGAAAGGTAATTTACTCTCCCTCTCAACCACCAAGTCTCTAACCTTTGTCTTGATTCTCAAGGCTTTGCATGCATCTTGGACCTCAAGAGCATACAGGTTCTTGGCTAGCACACCAATCTGTTTCATCTTTCCCGCCATCACGAAATTTTCTGGAAAAAGAGCTGATTTTAAATCAGTGACATATCCCTCATCCAAACTTTGATTCAGCCGATTTGCTTTATGAATTTGGGTATTTTTCCGTAAGGAATCCATATCTGCTATTTGTTTCTGAAAATTTTGCACAAAAAATTTCAAATCTGCTTTGAAAACTCGCAACCTTTTTTTTTCCACTTCGAATTTTCTTTTTCGTATACTGTTCACTGTTTTGATCACCTTTGCTTCGATATCATGTAGAATTTCCCACTGTAGATCACCAGATAATGCAATATTCTAAAGCAAAGTACTTGATCTACTTCTACAAACATACTTGTGGAAGCTCAATCGATTTTTAGCAAGATCAAATAGAACGCATATAACAGAGAATGAGAAATCAATCACACATGAACACAAAAGAATACTATGGGGAAAGCCTCAGCTAAAAACCCCGATATTTGTATTATCATACAAGTGGAAATATGTCCAGATTACGCAAAGATTTAGCTCACAAGCTATCCAACTCTTAGTACAATCCCTCAATGCTTATTATAGATTGAATAGACACAACATATGCCTTCCTCTACTCCTCCAAGCCTCCTATTTCCTTGCGCAGTTTCTCTTGGGTCCTCTAGCTGCAACTTGTGTGATTCTCATCTCACACACAACATTGACCTCTAAAATAACTACGCAATCCTGCAGGAGATAATTCCTTCTGCATGGATGAGTTTCCTATATAGGAAAATTCCTCCAATTGATTGTACACTATCCCTTCCTCTGATTTCAACTGGATCTCTGATTGAACTGACATGCATGAGTTATTTATGAGATAATATTTAGTTATCTGAAGTACACTAGTTACATGCATGCATGCATTAACTAACTGACTCACAATTAGTTCCACATAACTGTTGGAACTAATCTAAAACTGGACTTATCTTCAGTTAACTGAGCTAAACTAATTACAACTCAAAGTACAACTCATCATGATCTCCTGTAATTAAGGGATAACTTCCTCATCAAAGGGATAACTGTTGCATGTCTTCACATAGACTTCATGTTTTATTTTTCTCGAACTAATTAACCTCAAGATGAATTAATTAATTATTTTTCAAATAGCTGCTAAGATCAAATTCGAATTTTAATTCTCAATTTTAGTTCAGGGACTAGCTAAAATTGGAATGTATCTCGAAATGCTATTTTTAGCATTTCTATTTTATCCTTCCTTGTTGCTATTTCCAACACTAGTACCTAAAATGCTATTTATAGCATTTCTTGTTGCTATTTTCAACAGATTATTCGTTATATTAAAAGAAGACATAGACAACAACATCAGGTGGTTTTTCTCCCGCATTGGGTTTCCACCTTAAATCTTGGTGTTCATGTGTGTTTCTTATGTGTGATGGTTTATTCTGTTATTACTGCACATGGTTATTGTTTAATGTTTAATAAAGTACTGATGCATTGATTAAAGATCAACATATGATGAATTAACTGAATCATAAGTTCTCTGGATATACGCTGGTTTCCTTAACAACAGTTGCGTGCACACGCTAGTTACCTTCAATGAAGTAGCGTATATAAATTTGATTATGGAAATGAAAAAGTTATTGATTTACAAATACTGATTCACCCCCCTTCTCATTGTTGTTTGCAACAATTGGTATTAGACAAGGTTCTTTGGCAAAAGCTTGATCGCTTGAAGGAGATCCATAGAAACAATGGAAATAATCTAAAGAAGAAAGCGCCTTAGAAGAGTAAGACATCTCAAAGGAACAGTGACAACAAGAGAGACAATTGGCCATCCGATGGAACCAAGTATTCAGAATTAGGATCACCTTAGATTGAATATGAACAAGCAAAAGAAGTATCAAGTACAAATTTTTGGCCTTCTAGTGATACTTTTCTCTGTTCATGCAATGTTGAAGATATTGAAAGAAATATAGAGGCAGAAGTTAAAAGGCTCACAGATAAAATTAGAGATCAACAAGATCTATTTAACATAAGGGAGTGTGGCTTCAAAGAAGAAGTTACCAGATTAAAAGATCAGTTGGAGGAAGGAAACAAAGTAAGGAAGCAGTACAAGGAAAAGGAAGATCAATGTCAAAAGTTGCAGGATGAAGTGACATCATTGAGAAATGAAGTAAATGAAAAGAGTTCAACAATCAAGAGACTTAAAGATAGATCCAGTTACTATGAAAGTCTTGAAGATGAGATCACCTCTCTAAAAGAAGATCTTAAAAATTCAAATAAGCATAATGAAGGACTACCTCAAGCAAATGAAGAACAAGAAAATGAGACTCTCAAATTAAGGCAACAAGTGGAAGAAGGAAGAAAGGCTGAAGAAATCATGAAGAAGCAATATCTTGAGAAGGAATAGAAATATCAGGTTGAGGTAAATATCCTAAAAGGTAAACTAGAAGAAAAGGATAAACTTTTACGATTTCAAGATAGCACTAAGATTTTGGATGACATTCTTAGTAGTCAAAGGTCTCCTGCCATCAAATCTGGTCTTGGTTTTCATGAAACTGTTAAAGGTGAATCTAGCTCACAAACTAAAGCAAGGAACTCCGATGCAAAATCTGAAATGCTCAATAAGGAGATGAGAGGTCAACCCCATCAACAACCAAGGAAAGAAAGTATAAAAAAAAAATCATTTACTCCTAACCATGGAAGTGATAATTGATTCTTTAATTTGATGAATAATGTTGAATGTTTTATATGTCATAATTTTTTGACATGTTGCAACAAGATGCAGAAGTAGAATGGTTCAAGCTAATAACTGTCACACAGAAAGATCATCAACTTCCAGGTACTTTAAGGGATATTGTTTTTCTTGCAATATGTTTGGTCACAAAGCCATTAGCTATTATAGAAGGAATATAAAACATATAAGATGTTATGCTTGTAACAAGTTTGGGCATATAACAAAAGAGTGCAGGAGCAATTTTCGGCCAACATATCAAAATGTGAAAACATCATCACACTCCATGGTATGTAAGAAGAAGGAAGTACAGTCAGAAGGATGTGGCATAGCTGAGTATACAGACATAACAGACTCAGGGGGAGCTGAAAGTGTGAAACTTTAGTATTCCAATTCTCATACGTAGTTATAATGAATACAAGTCACGCATATACATGAGTTAAAAGCTGCACAATTGCGTATATGGTGTTTTGAGGAAGAAGCAGTGGGACAAACTCAGGAAAAGAGGTTTGATATGGTTTAGTAAATTATCAATTATCTTTTCTGTTCTGATTGATGATGATTATAGTTTGCTGATGATATGTAGTAGTTCTCTTGGCCCTCATAAGTTGTTAATAACTTGATGAATAATTGGTTGATGATGATGCCTTGATGATTCTTACTGACAAATGCAATGATTAGATCTGACAGTGAACAAATGGCATAGGTTCAGGGGGAGCATATGCTTCTAATAATGCATTGTTGGCATTATACATGATGATACTTATACTGCTTGATTCACATAGTTTCTTTGATTCAGATGACTTTTTTGATGATGGACATATACAAGTTGTTGATATTGATGCTGTTGACAGATGCTTATGGTACAAATCATATATGGTGTATGATAACTGCTGATGAAAATCATGGTCTTGTTTATATCGTTGGTCATTGTTATAAATTTCATGTATATCATTTGATTTAAAGGTCATGTAAAGATCTAATTTGTAACCCCAATATGCATAGGAAGGATGATGCAATAATTGATATTTCAGTCATGTATAAACATTTGGTGTATCCCCACTTGGTTGGGTGATTGATGTATGTATGAGTCATTGGTCTTAGGGAGGTCATACTCATTTAGTTGAGTTATAAAATCATGTTATTATTTTGAAACATATCTCTGTAGACTCTGCATGTGATCAGGGGGAGCATGAACACCATAGTGTATCTCAAAGGGGGAGAATATCTTGGTCTACCCTTTTCCCTTGATGTCAAAGGGGGAGAGTATCTTGGTGTTGTTAGATATATCTATTAGGTTCTACAACTTGATGTAATAAACACCAATATGGTTTACATCAAGTCCAAAGGGGGAGATTGTTGGCATTATGATACATGTGTTTTCCTTGATGGCAACTCACATATATGATGAATGATATCAGACTCCAGAGATTGAAGAAAGAGAATGGTTTAAGAAGTATATGCTAGTCCACTTTGTTAAGCAGTGTACGCAAGCGAGTTAACAAAATGAAAGGACTGTATACGTATGCACACACTTTCACAGAAGGAAAAGTGCGTATGGGATGAAAAATCAAGGTTTTGGTTTGAGCTATTGGTCTGAGGTTTTGGTCCAAGGTATTGACAAAGGATCTAAGTATATAAGAAGGAGAAGATCAAAAGGCTAAGGGTGCAAGTAATGAATATCTTATGAAGAGAAAATATTCATGTTATGGGTTTCTAGTGCTTTTCTTGATCTGAACTAAGGTTGAACCTAAGTGGTTGATGATGGATGGGATCTGATGATGGATCAAGATCATAAGACCTTAAATGTATTATCATTATGTGGTATGATCATGGATAATCTAGATCTGGATGCTAATGCATTTTTTATTCTATAAATGTTATGATCTGGGTATGACTGAAGTTTGGAATAGTCGTGAAGTTTTTAGTTAGTATTTGCAGATGTATATACTAGTTCTCCTTGGTCAAGGCACATATACACGCTGGTTCAGTACTTAAAAGTAGCGTATACATTATGATATATGTTGTTTGAAGTTGCAGTTGCTACTGGTTTTTGATGTAGAGTTCTGGGTTCTGCTCTATGTTTTGGTGACTGTGTTCTGGTGATAGTGTTCTGAATGTTCAGATTGATTGATTGTGATTTGTGTCAGTGTTGATGGGTTTTTAGTGATTGGGTGTATTGCAGTGGTGATTGATTTTGAGCTTTAATGTTTTTTACGGGTCCAATATGAAAATTGGATGAAACATGGCCTTCATATTGTGTTGTTGTGTACTAGGAGTATCTAGTCTAAAAATTTATGAAACATGGTCCCTGGAGGAAGAGAGAAGGTCGTAGCCTTCTGTAGACCGGCACCTATGTACTGGTAAACATATCTTCTAGTACTAGACTCATGGGGTTGGAGATCCCTTCTAATAGCAGCTAGAGAATGAGTGAAATTTGGAGCCTTCTGTAGGCCAATGCTATGTACTAGTAAACATATCAGCTAGTACAAGAGCTAGGGGATTGTAGTTCCCTTCTAGTAGAAGCTGGAGAATGAGAGAAGGTTGTAGCCTTCTGCAGGTGGGTTCCTGCGTACTGGTATGAGTCTGTGCCAATACAATATTGTAAGCAGATTATTCTTTATATTAAAAGAAGACAGAGACAACAACAATAGGTGGTTTTTCTCGCGCATTGGGTTTCCACCTTAAATCTTGGTGTTCAAGTGTGTTGCTTACGTGTGATTTTTTATTTTGTTATTACTGTGCATGGTTATTGTTTAATGTTTAATAAAGTACTGATGCACTAATTAAAGATCAACATATGATGAATTAACTGAATCATAAGGTCACTGGATATACGCTAGTTTCCTTAAGAACAGTTGCGTGCACACGCTAGTTCCCTTCACTAAAGTAGCGTATATAAATCTAATTATCGAAATGAAAAATTTATTGATTTACAAACACTGATTCACCCCCTCTCTCAGTATTATTCCCAACCTCACTAGTAAGGTGGTCCTAGGGAAGGTTGGAGCCTATGCAGGGTGTTGGACCATCCTTTTAGTCAGTGCTGATAAAGTCAGGGCATTGGAGCAACCTTCCAGTTGGAGTTCGTAAATCAGGGTGTTGGAGAGTCCTTCTAGTTGGAGTTTGTAAATTATGAAGTTAGGGCTTCCTTCAGGTTGGAGCCTATAAATTAGGGGGTTGGATCCTCCTTCAGTTGATGCTCAAAATGTTGGAAGTTGAAGCTTCCTATTGATGTAAATTTTAAAAACCTATATTCAAAAGCATTCAGTGGTTTTCTTTTGGAAGAGTTTTCACCTAAAATATCTTGTGTACTGGCTTGGATGTTGTGCATTGTTGAATGGTGTTGCTAATTTATGTTTTGATTTAATGCTATGTGAAGTTTAAATTAACTAATTGATGAGAAATGTCAATTCACCCCCCTCTCAATATTTCCAACAAAGTTATATTATTAGTGTTCAAAACATAAGTATAGTTTGTTGTGGGATAAAAAAGGCTCATGTTTAAATGTCCCAAAAAAATCATCAAAAGCAATCCAATACATCATGTTATATCATGATAGAAAAATATTTTACACAAAGAGCAATAGAACTTGTTTCAAACAAGTTTGATAAGCATAGATACTATATCAAGTTACATGAAATTACTAAAAAATGTGCATTGGATGAAGAACCTCCTCAACACCTTTACTAAACATGTTCACTTGTAGCAAGCCCACCTGTCTTCTACATGCTTGTTTTGATAAATGAATAAGTTCTTATTCAAGATATGTCATAACTTGCTTATAGGAGAAATAATTAAATGAAAATTTGAGTGCCACTATGTTGAGAACAACTCCATTTAAAAGAATACTTTTGAAATTATTACTTTTGAATCATTGAAAATATAAACCTTCCTCACCCCCATTTACAAATATAGAGCTATTAGAGGAATTATTGCTCATAATTCTACTTTATTATTTGAACACTCATCAAACACCATTAAAATTGGAGAAGTTAAAGTTTATAAATATGAAGTATACTGCCGCCAACAACACTTGCTCTTGGATCACCCTGACATATGATATAAACAAATCCACAAGGACTTGATTTATCAATTTTCATTTGGTAACTTGCCTCTACCTCCTCTTATTGTCTTGTTCATATGCATTATATGGAACTTGAAGTTTATGGAAAACCATTATCAAAGAGAATATGTTATCCTTGAATAGAGGTGCATTTATGATCAACCAAATTTCCCATATAATACATTGGCAAAGGGTGATGCTTCTTTCTAGTCTCATAATCCAAACAATTTTGATGGTTTTCTTCCAATAATGAACCTTCCCAACCTTTTACACCAATGATCCTTTTAATTACAAATTGGATTTCTTTGGTGAATTGAAAAGAGAGAGACATAGATGATGAACACTTTCCTTATGATTTATGCATAAACAAAAATTTGAGGACTTTGCCATTATAGTTTTTTTAAGGTTAACCTAGGTGAGAAATCTATTTTCTGGGCTCAACCAAAATAGTAACCTATATTTTAAGGGTGCTTTTAGTTCACACTTAAGGGGCCATCTCCATCTCCATTTCACAATTTCTACTACACTTGGTTGGAATATTTGTAGCCCAAGTAAACATTGTAAATATATCTTGTTTATTTGGTGCACATTAATGAATCATGATGATCCTTGAGCCCAATAATGTCCTCAATCAAAGAAGACATGTAATTCTAGGTCTCCCATTATTCTCCTCTACCCTTTCAAGATCCTATTATTTTTTTGTACACCACCCTATACCTTGATTTTGTGTACCATCCTTGACTTAGAAATCTAATAGGTGAAATATATATAAGGAGTGTAACTGTTTGAACAATCTTAGTGATATTCTAAGACCATTTTATCCTCCAGTCCATTTGATCTCTACTCTTACCCCCTATCTATTCTCAACAAGCCATGTACGATTATCTTTAATAATCGGAAAATATTCAATCATGCCTTTCCAACATATGGACCTCCCATTGGCATTCTTGTCTTTCAATTTGGGCCATACCTCAATATTTAGTGGTGAGGTATATTTCTTTCTCACCAGGTCTCACTATGGTCCCTTTATAGCTACTATCCTCCAAACTCCTTCATTTTCTAATGCTTTTGATAAATGATTCAATCCTTTCAAGCAACAAATTGTTTTGGATTTAGTAGAATTTGTCATTTCACAAGTCCCATTCCCTTTGTCATTTTGGCTTTACTAGCTTGGTCCTACTTAGATAGCCGCTTGACCACCTTATATGTCCATGTCTTCGTCCTCTCCTAGTTATGGATAGTGCATTCACGGCCCAAATTACGATGTTAATTAGGCTAAATTTTGAGTTATGCCTAAACAAAAACATGTTATTAAGCAAAAATAATTGGTTTATAATACGAGGTTTCACAACAAATCTAACAATTGGCCTTTCAAAATTAAGAACACCTAGAATTATTTTTGAGTCTTACTTCTCTACTAACAATACACCCATGTGTTTTCCGTGAGCAATACCTAATTGTTTTGGTCTCAAACAAATAAAAACTCATGATAACACACAAAATATAAAATGATTAGGCCCTTCCATTTTTTTTCTTGCCAAAATTAGGAATAAAATATCTATAAGTCAGTGCAATGAAAATTCTTCTTAGGGTTTAATTAATATTAACACATAATAACACATGAAATATAAACCCTTTAAGCATTTTAACTTTTTTCTTGAGAAAGAAAGGAAAGATATTAAGTAAAACTCAATAAGCCAACCTACAGACAATCAGTCCCAGGTATTGAGCCATATGCATATGAATGACATAGGATTGAACTAAAAAACACAATCGACTATAACAATATCAACTAAGAATATTGAACTCATACACACCCATATTCCGTTTCTATGAAAACAATGCTATTAAATCACTCATTAAAAATAAGTTTGGGTTATGCCCTAATAAAAACAAGTTATTGAGTAAAAATAATAGGCTTATAACACGGGGTTTCACAAAAAATATAATAATTAGCAATTTAAATGTGATAATATTTGGAAGTACTCTTATATCCTACTCACTACAACAAAATAGGTAAATAACGCCTAAAATAGCACCAAATTTTAGTGTATTTTAGTTCATGAATTGGACACCTTTTCCAGTGTAAAAATGGGCGCAATATGGAATGTTTATCATAGCATCATATTTAGCACCGAAAACAATGCCGAAAATAGTGTTGGAAAAATAGCACCATAAATAATGTTGAGAATTCTGCTAGAAATAGTGCCAAACATTTCACCAAAAATTACACAAGAAATAATGCCCAACATAATGTCAGAAATAACACTAGGAATAACACCGAAAAGAGCGTTGGGAATAGCGCCAGTTCTAGCGCCATGATTTTCTTCCAATTTGGATTCTAGTTTTACGTCCAATTTTTCTTCTCATTTTGCTTCCAGTGTGGTTTTCAATTTTTCTTCCAATTTTGCTTCGAATTTGGCTTCTACTTTTGCTTCTTGTTTTGCTTCCCATTTTGCTTTTAATTTTGCTTTTAATTTTGCTTCCCTTTTGCTTCCCATGTTTCTTCTAGTGTGGCTTCCAATTTGGCTACCATTGTTGCTTCTTTTTTTTTTGTCTTCCAAAAATGATTATTGTTTTACACACAATTAAATTAATATGTTTTATTTCAATTTAATTAGTTAAATATATCATGTCTCTTAAAAAATTTATATGATTATACAGTGAGTCATATGAATGCATTTGAAATATTTTATAGGATAACATTTCTAAATAATTTTTAGGGAAACAAACATGCATATAAATTAACAACATCATTATACTTATTAAATCTCCATCAAAATAGAATGTATAACATCCAATATATATAAAATAACAAGACAATTATTGTAACATGTTCATCATATATAATTAAAAAAAGTGAGTCAAATATCTATAATTTATAAATTTGACAACATTTGTCATGAACAGTAAATCAAAACCATCATACATATTAAATATGCATCCAAATCATCAACCACATTCAATACATAAAAATTGACGAGTCAATATTGATAATATCATCATCATATATAACTAAAAGAAGTGAAATTCACATATACTAGTAGATCAATAACATGTGAAAGTGATACATGTCCAATAATTGACATAAGCCAAAATGATACATGATGTACAAATGTTATAAATAAAAAAGATAAATTATGTAAGACAAAATGATACAAGTCAATATGATATATCATATCCAAATGATATAAGTCAAAATGATACATGTCAAAAAGATACAACTCAATAATATGGTACTAGAGTCCGTGAAAATGATACATATGATATTAACCATGAAAATTGACATAATGCCAATATATAAAAAATGATCCATGATGTAGTCTATATGATCATGAATGTCACTTACTGCTACCAACAACTGACTCATCATCATCATCACCATTGTGATCATGATCATCATGATCATCATCTGTATTGGTATTGACCTTTCTTTCATTTGTATTTGTGTCATCATGAGAATCATCTTCTATCTCAGCATCAAACCCAACGTAATTTGGATCTATATGATGAGGATCATTCAAATATTATGGAATATTCTTATTCAACAAAAAAAACATTTAGAATGAAAAGTTATTACTTATTTCTTGCAATAATTAATTTCTCTATTATATATCTAATATTACAACATATGAAATGAAATAATAATCATATTAGATCATATCAAAATGGACATATGATAATAAAATTTCAAATAAGTTACAACTAAGATGTCATTCCAATGAAGATTTCAAGATCTGGTGGAAGAACAATCAGAGCTCATAGGGGCGATGAATAACGTTTGTTTAGGTCTATGATTTTCAAGTTGATAGGTGAAACAAGAAACAAACATCAATACAAAGCATCAGAATGTATTATGTTTGATATTAGAAGAAAACGTAACAGCACTTGAAACCTGTAAAGAAGAGCACCAAACGAATTTTATAAACTTATATGACTTTTATTTCAAATATGAAGGCTAAAAACACTTATGGAATTTCACATTAAAAACATCACTAGGAAAATTGACTGAGAAGCATCACTAAAAGAATCTTCGATATAAGAGTTCAAATACTTATGCCTTGAAATATCTATTAATCTCAAAATGGATTCAAATGCAACACAAGTCTTTTTCTTTAGAAACCATCTCTTATCTCTACCTTTTCAGCTAATTTATACAAAAAGTACATAAGCTTTGAGATCCATAATATCTGGAAAGTTTTAATAAACACTAAAATTATATACATATCTTGATGAATTTAAATTAAACCTGAAAAATACGTTTGCAAGGAACAAGTGGTGCGTTGACACTTTGAACATAATCCTTTGTGTAAAAAAAGTAGGCATATAGCTATAAAATCTGCTGAAGATGTGGATCTGAGCTGGTAATTAACAATCAATTATAAAATCTAGAAAAGCTCCTATTTATAGCTCCAATTTCCTGATTTGATATTGAGTGATCTCCTCAAAATAAAAATTTCCTTTTGATCTTTGATCATAATTTATCCTATCTTTCCAAGATAATGCTTACTGTATAAATATAGCCTCTAGAAATATTTGAGACAATCTATATCCTTATTGATTTCAAAATTGTGTTGCCAAGGAGTATTATTTAGGAGCTGACAAAATATATGGGTATAAATTGTCAAAACCAAAACAATGAATTAGCATTGCCAAAATATATGGCAATGTTTTCAAAAAAATTCAAAGATTAGCACTTTCAAAACATCTGGTAGCATTGCCTTTTCGATGCTCATTTTAATGTTTTTACTGCTTCTAACAGGAGGTCCACATTGCTTGATTTAATTGTTTTGTCTACTTTCTTTTCTTGAACTTGGGGACCTGTTTTTATCCTTTACTCTATTTCTAGATCTTTTTTCTTTTAGAGGAAATTGAAGCTTCATGGTTGTTGATTGTTAAGTCCCTCAAAGGTGTATCAGCAAGCTCAATGACTTGATCCTTCAAGGTTGGGTTTTGTTGTAATTTGGAGTTGAGCCTAAGATTATTTGTGGGCCTAGTATGGGGTTTTGTCATCCCATACATATCAACTAAAGTAACCTCTGTTTCCTTATTTATCTACATGGGTATAGATGATTTGGTTTGACCCTATAAATCCCTTGTTTCACTGAGCTTTACTTCTAAACCCTCCTCATGTTTATCTTGGGAAACTTATCAATAAGATTCTCTTATGGAAACTCTGGAAACTGTTCTTGACAGGAGGATGAAGGATTTTCCTCAGGAACCCTCTTACCCTTTCTTACATATACCCTTTCTACCATAGGAATCAAAACAAGGTTTTCAATGCATTTGTCCACAAAATGTTTCCTTCTGTTTCTGGTAAGGACAGAGAAGGCTGATTGTTTTGGAATTTCAGTAGTCTGGACAAGGTTGTAAGCCTTTCTTTGTTTCTTTCTTTTTCCGGTTTTAGGATTGATAGAAATTGACTCAACAAACCCTCCTTAAAATAAGAAATGCTCCCAAGTTCTACCAATTTTCCTTAGGTGATTAATAATTAACAATTAAATTAAACCATTATGGTAAACAAAATGAGGAGAGGAATTAAGCTTCACCCAAACTTTAGCTAACATTTTACTGAGACTCTTCAACAGAAAATATGGCATGTTCATACGAACTTTCCTAGCCAAATGCACAAGGAATTTGAAGTGGTACATACCCATCCTATTGTACTGGTATTCACATGTGAAAATTTTCTTGGATGATTCTAAGGATTGCATTCCATGAGGGCTTGAGCCATGCTCTTTGAACTCCTTGTATACAATCCTCACTCTTATGCGTATCCTTGATAAAAAAAAGGGGTGTTGATGTCGACGAGATTTTGATTCTTAAACCAATAGTTACCATCAATAGGTAAGCCCATGGATTCAACTATGGTTTCCTCCTTTACCAGGAAATAGATTCCTACAACGCTAACATTCTTCTTGTCAAATTCCTCTTCGAATTCTCAAGAAATTGCATCAGTAAACCCCTCACACTTGAAACAAAACTCTGCCCAACCGACTTGATCAAATTGTTCACAAAGCTCTAGAATGGCTTCAAAAAATTCTGGGACATCAAGATCGTTCCTGCAAAGCTGTCTACCTTTCCCCATAATCGCAAACCAATTTGGCAACAAACATTGTGAAGGGAAGTAAGGATTCACCGACATCAATTTCAGAATAGAAAAATGTCAGATTTACGTGTTCAGAAAACAAGCAGGAGAAATGGATAAATGGTTAAGACTTCCCCTCATGCTTTCATCATGCATTATTTCTACTTGATCTTTAATACTTGTTTCTAGAAGTTTAATATGACATAATGAAACCATTATAGGTCGTGATTTAATTTTTGGTAGCGTCAAATGATGTGTCTCACATGGTGCAACTAATTTGGTAGTGCCTAATTTTAAACGTGCATACCATTCATTGCCATTTAATTTGGCAGCGCTTTTAACTTATAGTATTTCCACGAGCGTTGCCAAATTAAATGACAACATTTTTCTATATCAACATTAAATGAGCGCTTCCAAAGGAAATGGAAAAATTATTCCAGAACCAAATCGTATTTCATATAAGTGTGATATGTGTTAACACTAATTTCGACGCGTAGAAACAAAAGGAAGTTATGTTTGAAGCGCGAAGGTACTATGATGAAAGTGAAGACCCACAGACTTCAAGACCTTGGCCAAAATTCAAAACACTAGGAAAGGAGGAAAGTTTAGACGGCCAAGCCAAATATTCTTTTCAATACTACCCGAGAATGCTAGAATGTCCTACAAAAACTCAAAAGATAACAAAGTCGATCAAGAATTGTATAGAAAAGTGAGATAGGTAGAGAAAAAAAAATCGCGAGTTCAAATTTTTAGCAGAGATAGGAGGCTACAGAATGGAGAATGTCATTCTGGACATGGGTTAAGATGTAAATGTTCTGCCCAAAAGATCATGGGAACGGATGGGAAGACCACAACTGGTCTGGTCACCAACTCAATTGTGCTTTGCTAGCCAATATAAAATATTCCCATTTGGAAGGCTAAAAGATGTGAAGATCAACCTTGATGAAGTGGAAATTATAAAAATTTTGAAGTTACTGAAATAGTGGATGAGGCAAAACATTATCCAACCCTTCTAGGTATTGACTGAGCATTTGAAAAAAAGATTGTCATCAATTTGAAGAAAAGTAAAATGGCCTTCGAATATGACTTAATCAAATTGGTCACCCCTTTGGATCCTAGGGAAGGAACAAGGTACACATATCCTATAATGAAATATTGGGATAATGGAAATATTAAGGACTTATACCATGTTACTACTAAGAAACAAGATCAACGAAGATCCACAACAAGTAGTGTGAGAGATGCAAAGCTAGGAAGCCTATGTAATATCACTGCGTGAAGGGAAGACTATGTCAACCCCATTGGAGATGGAGAACTGAGTTGGAGGAGTATCTGCTCATATGACGTAGATTTAGAAGATGGACTAGATCACTGGAAAAATAGGCTACATGAAGTATCATCGAGGATATGTGTGTAGATAACTAGACACATGAGGTGGATTGGCTCAAAGATCCAACAATTACCAAACTTTGACGTGACACAGAGCCTCATTGAATTCCTACAAGAAATAGAAAAAGTACTAGATCAATCACATTTGCTTACTTTAGATGTTGCAATGAATGGGACTCTAGCAAGATGGTGGGAGATACATAAAGAAACACCAAAATCTTGGGAGATTGCGATAGTAGCGATGTGGCACAAATTCGACCAAATTTAAGAGCACCTCACAAATCTGTACAAAGTCAGAAAAGATTCAATGGTTCATGTATCGTGATGCAAGAAGACATGGGCTATTCTAGAAGTGGAAGAATTTTTTTGGCTGCACAAGTTCATCCACACCCTCACAACCATACCAAAAAGATGGTATGTGCAACAAAAATTAAGAAGAGCAACGAAAACACGAACAAGGATAATTGAAGACCTTGGGGCCACTTTTGGACCCATTAAAGAAGAAACCATCCTGACCACTGTGCTACAACACGCTAGGGAAATTACATTCTAGGAAAAAAAGGAGACAAGTGCAACTAAAGACTCCGTTTTCGCACAACATTTAGATCAATACAAGCATCAACACATGGTATACTCCCTAAATATTGAAGAATTTCCAAATGAACAAGATCCACATCACTTGAAATTTGGAGGGGTAGAAGAACAACGTGTGGTAGAAGGGGCAACCACCAGCCCAAGTGACCCTAATTATAATAAGTTAATCAAGACCAGAAAACACAATATTGACATATAGGAAAATATGAAAATGGTGATCATTAGAGATTATTGGAATGAGGAGATCGTGAACCAAGTGGTGGAATTTCTGAAAGAATACCATGCCATTTTTTTGAAATGAAGGGTGTTGATGCACAAATTAGCACCTTAGGGTTGTGCAAGGCTCACAGGGGGGGTAGCTGGGGTCAACTACAAACTCTTCCCTAGTGTCACTTCTACAACTAGCCTTTTGACTTCAGATTCACTAAAGAATCAAGGAGGGTATCCCTGGGTAAGAGAGATGGCAAGGAGTGGGGTGGAGCTTCTAGAGGCCAAGCTAGATCAAGGAGGCTTATCCTTGTCAAGTCTCTTTCAATAGTTAATGAGAGAGATAGGTTCACAAGAGCAAGAGATAGTCAATCATCAAACCTATAACCTTATACAATTACTTCTCTTATATGAACAAGTTTCAAAAAAGGAAGGAGGGAAGAATGAGTCAAGGAGTCACTTCATTTGTGGAAGTGAATGATGAAGGTTCACAAGGGAGCTTCCCTTTGTTGATGGCACTTCCTAGAGATATGGTTTTGTTTGAAGCTCACTTGTAGAATAGCTAGGAGATAGAGGGATCGTTCAACCCTAGGCTTAGGTTTAAAGGTCAAAACAAGTCAACTACTTGTGGGAGGATGGAAGCAATTGACTTTAGCCTAAGAATGAAGGATAGGAAGGTGACTTAGAGCTAACCTAGGGCTATGCTAAAGGGCTGCTATAAGTCTGCACTAAAACAATAAGTTGATTTCTCATGGAAACTTTTATAGGGTAAACACTTTCCATATAGATGATTTTTGCATATTATTTGTGCTTTCCTAATAGTTTGAGAACGTATTCAAGATAGATCTTCCCAGGGCTGGTAATTAGGGGTCAAAGTCAAAATCAAGATAATCCTTGGAATCTATGAATTGGAATTGGTCGCTTCACGGATTGGGCATGATGCACCTCTATTCACTGGTGAACCTATGGATTTTATATTTTACAACAATTTCAACTAAATAAATCAAACCTCCTTATTGTTAGGTAAAATTTAATCGGGGTTTGAGTCAAGGTTGACTTGGTTAAATAGTAGTGGTTTTGGGCACATGGTATAGTGTACCCATGGTATTATGGCCCATGGTATTGCATGTAATGGAGCCTGTTAGGATTCCAATAAACTCTCCTAGGTTGTAACTCAAAGATGCCTGGTAACATATAAATTCAACTATTATTGCAAGGTTTAATGGAAGGAATGATGGTTGGTTCAAGCCAGATAACCACTTCTACTTGGTTTCACTCCAGACATGCATGAACACCCTCAGACTACAAGGATTTAGACCACCAATGCTCACAGTTTAGATATTAGGTGAATATGGAGAATACTAACCACACCAGCAGATACACAAGACCATGTGATGGCCGACTGCAACTAGTACAAAAACCTGTAAATCTAGTATATTAATACAAAGACATGATGACAACTCTCTTGCATTAGATCGAAAGAAACCTGAGCCACATATTCAGTAATTCATTCAAGATTCTAACACAGAGATAAGATGACAATTATCTAGTGCTAGACATTAAGAGATCAAGAACACAACATATCAGGCACAAGCTTAGAATAGAGGAAAATGGACAGTGAGCACTTAACAAAAAAAGAAGCTTGTATTTGCTGAAAATAAAGATGAGACGCTGCAAGTGACAAAATGTCTACAGTCTCCAGAAGTTGAACCTTACTTCAAATGCAACCCTGATTACATCTTTCTTCTGGGTATTTATAACTTTACATTACAATGGCCTCTGGCCGTTTAGGTATGGAGGGGTCATAATTTACCACCAACTGCATTTAACCGCCTGATGGAGTCTCTGAACGAAGTTGCTTATTTCAGTGGGTGAATCCGATATGTTCAGGTGCTGTGATGTCCTTTAGGCGGTTGGAGTGCTTGTACTGGTGGAGTCCATGACTAATAAATTCAATTACTGAGTCGTGCTGTGTCCTTTTCTCCTTTGACCATGCTATCTGTTAAATATGGTTGTTGGGGATATTACTGCAACTGCTGCTGGTAGAGCTGGTCATCTCCTTCTTCGGGCAATAGAATGGTCATAGGACATGGAATGCATGGGTAGGTGGACGATTTGGGTGAGCGAGAAGAATGACCGTTGGATCGGGGAAATGAATGGCAAAGATGGCACGATGGAGGCTATCTGCTGAGGTGGGAACGAGGTATATTAAGGCCGTTGGATCTTCAGTGTACAGATCGGATGGTCATCGGGAAATGGAGTTTCACAAGCGTTTAACGGGCGAGGGCAATTTGGTCGGGCGGTAATGGTTTTCATCGCATCGTTTTTGGGTGCTAGGTGGTAAATGCTCCGGGCTGAGTGATTCCACTCAATGATCGATGCTTAGTGGCGGATGAGAGAGAAAAACCGCTCTCATCGCGCGCTATCACTCGATCAAGTCGCCAGTGCGATGAATTGCGAAGACAGTTAGATCTCGGCGGGGATGATCTGATGGTGGAGAGTGGTAGAGAGGGTCGCTTTATCGGGTATGATGGGAGCCGTTGGATCGGCGGCGGTGATCAATGGCGGGGATGCGGTGTGGCGAGTTACGAACGCATGAAGACATATGGTAGGGTTTTATGGTTTGTTTGGGGTTTTTCACTTAGGCTAAGGTCAAAGGGGGTTACTTTGTCAGGTTTAGGAGGTAAATAGGGAAACAGAGGTGGTGGAGAGTAAGCGGGGTAGGAGCGAGAGGGAGAATGACCCATGTGGGGCCCCTTTGAAGACACCACCAAACAGACCAAGCTTTTCTCTGACATTAGAAAGTCAACATTGCATAGCAGGGCTAACATTGGCTCCTTCTAGGGGTGAAATCCTCCCTATGAGGTTTCAAGAACCGTAGACCACTGCCTTTCATACAAAAAAAAGGTTAGCAATATCTCTTAATGTTCCATTGGGCATGGAGTCTAATTAAGCCTACACTAAAACTTTGTAAAAGAACATATTTACAATGCTGAGGCCTAAAGGCCTTATTTAACATAGATTTTCAAAAACCGCCCATCGACTGGGCCATCAAAAACTGTTTCTCCTTCCATACTTTGCAGCATGAAAGTGTTGTTCCCCTGGATCTGAGCAATGAAAAAAGGTCCAATTCACATAGCAACGAACTTCCCATGATTTCCTTTCTTTTCCTTCAATGCATCCCACTTAAGAACCAAGTCTCCAATTTGAAAATTGTCCATCTTTGCCTTTCTGTCAAAGGCCTCCTTGATTCTCTTTTGATGTGATGTAGATTTTTCAATCAATTGATCTCTGATTTGATGCACTTTAGCCAAGTCACTAATCCTCTTTGCCATGCCATTTTCCTCATTCAGATCTTCTCGTAAGAACTCGACCATAGGGAGGGTCAACTGGATTGGGAATACAACCTCAGTACCATAAACTAGCTTGAAGGGATAATTCCCTGTGGATTTCTTGGCGGTCACCCTGTCAGCCCATAATGCAAACTTTAGTTTAGAATCCCAGTTCCTTTTGTTGTCTTCCAACAGCTTTTTAATTATCCTTATCAGGCTCGTATTGGATGATTCTTCTAGACCATTACCTTGAGGGTAATATGAGGTGGAATGCACTAGCTTAATGCCCATTGAGTCACACATGTCCACCAACTCTTTTGCCCTGAAGGCTGCTGCATTATCTGTAACTAATTTGTGTGGATAGCCAAACTTGGTGAAAATGTTTTCTGTCAAGAACTTCATGACAACATGGGCATCAAATTTCTTAGTAGGGATGGTGTCAATCCATTTAGTGAAGTAATCAGTGGCTACTAAGATCCATCTGTGCTGGCCACTAGAATGTGGATTAATTTCCCCTATGAAATCCAAGCCCCACTGCTAGAAAGGGCCATCGACATGTATTGGCTTGAAGGGTAATGCTTTCAACTGCTGTTTTCCTTAAAACGTATGGCATTTGTCGCAGGATATTACAAATGAAAAAAGACATCAGAAAACATAGTGGGCCAATAATACCTAGCTCTGAGGATCTTGTGGGCTGTGGTTTTCCAGTAGTGATGCCCTCCACATATGCTGGAATGAAATTGATGCATGACCTCCACAGATTGTTCTTTGTCCAGGCATCTTAAAAGGATTCCAGATGGATCCCTCCAATAGAGCAGGATTTCATGAATACAATACTTGGCTGCTATGAGGTTAATAGTCCTAGCTTGGCTTGAACTAAGACCTAGAGGGACCTCAAGTTCCAACAAAAAATGAGCTATTTTACCATACCATTCACAAGAGGCCAGATTTTTAGCCAACAACCGGTCATGTCCTACTGTTGCTTCTTTTGTATATCCATCCTCTGAATTCGTACCTATGCAGTTTATGTCAAACATTTTGAAATTTTCTTCAGCCATCAGCTGAGAAAGTCCTTGGCCCTTGACAAGCTTGGTGGGCTTCAATTCTATGTTGAATTCAATGAGCTTTGCAATCCATTTAGCCCTTCTTCCATCAACATCTGGCTACGTTAGGACATCCTTTACTGAAACAGAGGGCACATATGCAATTACCTTGGAGTGCAGAATGTAGATTCGGAAAGCCCTTAAGGATTTGATAAGAGCATAGGCCTGCTTTTCGATAATTTCATACCTTAGTTCAACATTCCACAAGGTTTTGCTAAAAAAGGCCACTGGATGCTTTGAATACGCTTCATCTTTATGCAATAATACTGCTGCAAGGGTGTCACCAGAAGCAAAGGAGAAGATATGGAACTCCTTGCTATATTCTGGGCTGATCAAAGTGGGGGCTTCCATAATAGCTCTTTTGATGGCTTCAAAAGACCTTGTTGCTGCATCAATCCATTTAATCTCTGATCCCTTTTTCAACATAGAGGTGATGTGCTTTACCAATTTTGAAAAATTAGGAATAAACCTCCTTACAAAATTTATTTTGCTTAGAAAGGATTGGATGTCCCTTTTTGATCCTGGGATAGACAAAGTCTGTATCGCTTTCACTATCTCTGGGTCAATTTTGACACCTGCAGCAGAAACAATGTGTCCTAGAAGCTTGCCCTCTTTTAAACAAAATTGTGACTTCTTAGGATTCGCTGATATCCAAAACCTTCTACACTTCAGAAACAGTTTCTTAAAATGCTGCAAATGATCTTGATGGCTGCTAGAGTATACTGTTAAATCATCCTGGTAGCCAAGGACAAACTTATCCTTCTCCCCTACAAACACTATATCCATGGGTTTCTGAAAGGTAGCCCCAACATTCATCAGCCCAAAAGGCATCTTAGAGTACATAAAAGTGCCCCAAGGAGTGGTGAAAGCAGTCTTTTCTTGGTCATCTGGATGTACAACAACTTGGTTATACCCTGAAAATCCATCTAGGAAAGACATAACTTTGGCCCCTGAGGCTTGCTGCAACAAATGCTCCATCTTGGACAGGGGATAGTTGTCTTTCTCAGAGCATTTGTTCAGGTTCCTGAAATCAACACACAACCTGATTTCTCCACTTTCTTCCTCACCACTACCAAGTTGGCTACCCACTTTGAATATCTCAGAGGAACTATGATTTTGGCAGCCAATAACTTCTTGATCTCTTTTTCAATCAGAGGGAGGAGCAAAGGATTAATAGGTCTCAGCTTCTGTTTGAAAGGAATGGTGTCTTTCTCTAATGGGATCTTATGCTGGATGATATTTTTGTCATAAGTTTTAAGGTCACCGTATTCCCAAGCAGAGACATCAACAAATTGCTTCATTAAGCTGCAGTACTCAGAACTTTGGGCAGTAGACAAATGGGTGGACAGATTTATATACTTTGGATGATCTGGACTCCCTATGTTATGTCTATGGACTGCAGACTAATTTTCTTTTTGGGAAACCTTATGAGGCACATCGTTATGGTCAAATAACTTCTCTAGAGGCACTAGCCATTTAGGTATATGATTGCTAGGCAACTGAACAATGTTGTCTTGGCCAATTCTGTTCCTTAGCTGGGGCTGGGGACATTCCTCCAAGGTTTCATTCTCTTGATCAATTTTTATTTCAGAGAATTCATCAATGAATTTAAGAAACCTATTTACTTCATCATCATCCTCAAAAACTTTCCAGTGTTGGACATTATCAGGCAAGGATGGTCTATATTTTACCTGGACTTGATAAGCCAATCTAGGGGGCATGGGAGGGATGAACATGCTAGCAAACATAACAAGGGAATCAACAAGCTGATTTTGCACTCTAGGAATATATGAGATACAAAAGTTATCAAATATTCTTTGAGTCTCCACACCTTATCTCTGTACGCTTTTAGCCTTGGGTGCCTTGCTTGGAACGTTTTGTTCACTTGTTGAATGATGAGATCAGCATCTCCAAACACCTAATATCAGAGCCTCATACTTTTCTATATTGTTGGTGACTTGAAAAGTCAGCTTAAAAGACAGATGTGTGCTTTCTTGTTTTGGAGACACCAGCACCACTCCTACTCCCGCAATTTCCTTTGAATAGGCTCCATCAAAGAACATATCCCCAAGCCTGTGTCCCTTCCTCTTCCATGGCCTGGCATGCTGGTTTCTTGAGCTGCACTGAGGCTCTCTGAGATTCTTCAATCTGGAGAATACATGCTCCAAAGTCAGTGTCCACAGCGTAAATGGGATGATTAGTGGGATTCTTCTCATCACTGATGATATAAGCTAGCTAGGCTTCCCTGTATAGTCTTTTGCTTTCTCCTCCAAAAACTGGGATAGTGGCATAAGATAATTCATTTTGCAATGTCCCCCCCAACCTTTTAATCCACCCTCTGGAAAGTAGCATACCAAACTTAGGGGGGACATCTGCTACCACAATATCCACCATCATGCTTTTCATGGGCAACTGAGTTAGGGTGATAGCTAAGTCTTTGATTAACCCCAGACATTTCACCTTCCTCGAATCAAAGGAGAGCAAGTCATGATAAGGTATAGTAATATCAAGGTCTAACTCTTCCAAGACAGCTTTGGGCATCAGATTATGGCTGGCACCTGTGTCCAGCAGATAGTTGTGGAGGATTTTGTCATGAATGGTCAAGGAGACATAAAATGATGGGGAATTTTCATCAATAGGTTGAGTCATTGGGCTAAGCACAACTGTAGGTTTATCATCTTGTAAATTCACATAGTCATTGGATGTTTGCGTGGCTTTCAGCTCAAGGGCATCAAGGATGGGCTTCTTAAAGACCTCACTCGTTACAAGTTCTATTAGAGGTACGCATATTTTTAACTTCAAGACTTCTGATTCAAAACTAAAAGGGAAAGGGTACTTGTCAAGGCCTCTTACCTCTCGAGCTGGTGCTTTCAGGATGATGGGATCAACTTTTGGTCATTTATGCTTGCTGATCTGTTGCTCTGTGGGGACAGCGGCTCTTTGGGCAAGATTCTCTTTGACATCACTTGTTCTTGACCTTAGGTTATATCTTTGTTGGTCTTCATTCTGTAGAATAACTTCTCAGTCCCACTCTTGACTGGTCTGGTCCCTGAGTAATGACTCCTCATAGGAACCTAATGTTAAAAAGGCAGTGCTGCCCTTGTCTTCCATGTAGTGAATCTCATCCTCTTCCTCAAACTGCTCCTCCTCCATGACTACATTTTGGAAAGGTGTTAGAAAATTATATATTACAGAGCAATGGAACACATAAAATATTGCAGAAATATAAACACAGAAAATGAATAAAACAAGAGAGACACAGATATATGTGGTTCACCTAGTTTGGGCTACGTCCATGGAGAAACAACCAATCCTTCTTTTATTATATTATCCAGCAAACTGAAGAGATACAACCTATAGCAGATTCGTTGTAACTCCCTCTTCACTCTCAATCTCCTCTCTCTTCCTCACTCAGAATACTGATATATTTAGACAAAATACAATTCCCTCATATATAGTGAGGGGTTGCCTTCTAGGGAAAAAAACCCTAAATTAAACATAAATTCTACCGTCAGATCATCCACCTAATGAATAGCCTAGGTTGACTAGAAATTACTAGACTTTTACAAGGCAATTTTACATCTATTTTTAGCTTTGGGGGTGCTGCCCTCGAACCCCCATCGGGGGACTGCTGGCCCCCGGACCCCCGGGGGTGGGACAAGTCTCCCCCACACCCCCCCACGTGGAGGGGTGTACAGTCTTCCTGGGGTATACATTCGGCTGAAACCTTTGAATATAGAAGATAATCAGGCTCCACACCCAACAAAAGGAGTCTTAACCCTTTATTCTTCACTGGCCTCTTTGCCCCTCTGAATGATCCACAATTGTTCATTTTCTCTTCTAAATGGATTTGGATTTCTAGGAGCAAATGTGTTGGGAAGCCTTTCTTTCCCAGACTCTGCTCGACCTTCAGTTTGGATATTTCAGCAGCCAATGACTCTATCATTTTAGTCATTTTTTCTATTTTGGGTTCTGAAGATGAAGAAGAAGAGGAAGACTCACCTCTCTGCCTCCTTCTATCAGCATGTCCTTTAAGTTTCTCTGCAACCAAGATATTGGATTCCACCTCCAAGGCTGCATCTTGCATTTCAGCTAGAGAAGCACATCTTCTTTCTCTTAATAACAGGCATAAATCATAATCAAAGGCATTGTCATAGGTGAGTTTGGCAGAGGTGGGGGTAGGCTTCACTTCAGCTGGTATCTTGCTATACATACGATTGAATATTTTATTAAAATCAGACAATGATTCCCCATTTTCCCTTTTCAGGTTGCCAAACTCAGTATGGTAGTATAGCAGGTCTTTCTTATCTCCCCAATGCTTTAAAAACACATCATCTAATGCTTCAATGTTTGCTATAGACCTAGGGGTCAGCTCTCTAAACCAATTTCTAGCCTCTCCATCAAGGCTTTGGACAAATACTCTCAGCCACACATCATCTTCATTGATATCTAGGTTATCAACATGGCTATAGAAAGACTCAAGGTGTTATTCAACTGTTACTCCCTCTGTACCAGTGAACTTAGGCATGTATTTCTGATATTCTCCTGTAGGCATGGAATTCAAAGGAGTAGGAAGGACCATGGGTCCATACCTAGTAGCTATGATTCTCTCCATTTTTGTGGGTGCTTGTGGGCCTGCCATGATTGGGGTAGATGGAAGGGTGCTAGCAGTCTGAAAGGCAGGGAGTTGAGAAATGACTGACAGAGTCGAAGGAAAATGATGGACTATAGGGGAGGTTTTCTTTGGACTGAGATCCAAAGGGGGACTTATTGGACAAGGAGCTTTATGAATCTCTAAGATTATTTCTTCACTGGTAATGCTAGGCTCTATATTTTCAACATGTACATTCTCAGTTACAAGAATTTCTTGTAGAGATACATAAGATTGTTTAGGATTACCTTATCTTGATGCTCCTTTTCATAATATCTTTCTTTGCTTGACAATCTTCTCAGGGTCAGGCACTGGGTCAGCTGGTGATTTTTGAGGATTTCTCTGAGTATGTCTCATGAACTAAGCCAGAACTGTGATGTGGATTCGTCAACAGGTTAGTCCTCGAGTAGAGTTGCCAAATAGATGATTACAACAAAAAATGTGTCCAGACTTTGTCTATCGTCAAAGCTGGATCTGTGTCGTTCTCCTAGGGAAGCTGAGCTTCAATCTCCTCTCCCCGGCAATGGTGCAAATTATGTTAGGATTCCAAGAAACTCTCCTAGGTTGTAACTCAGAGATGCTTTCTAACATATAAATTCAACTATTGTTGCAAGGTTTAATGGAAGGAATGATGGTTGGTTCAAGCCAGATAACCACTTCTACTTTGTTTCACTCCAGACATGCATGAACACCCTCAGACTGCATGGCTCTAGACCACCAACGCTCACGGTTTAGATATTAGGTGAATATGGAGAATACTAACCACGCCAGCAGATACACAAGACCATGTGATGGTCAGCTGCAACTAGTACAGAAACCTATAAATTGAGTCTATTAATGCAAAGACAATATGACAACTCTTCTGCATTAGATAGAAAGAAACCTGAGCAACCTATTCAGTAATGCATTCAAGATTCTAACACAGAGATAAGATGACAGTTATCTAGTGCTAGACATCAAGAGATCAAGAACACAACATATCAAGCACAAGCTTAGAATAGAGGAAAATGGATAGTGAGCAATTAACAACAAAAGAAGCTTGTATTTGCTAAAAATGAAGATGAGATGCTGCAAGTGTCAAAATGTCTACAGTCTCCAGAAGTTGAACCTTACATCAAATGCCAACCCTGATTACATCTTTCTTTTGGGTATTTATAAGTTTACATTATAATGGGCTTTGGCCATTTAGGTATGGAGGAGTCATAATTGACCACCAATTGCATTTAACCGCTTGATGGAGTCTTTGAACGAGGTTGCTTGTTTCAGTGGGTGAATCCGATCTGTTCAGGTGCTGTGCTATCCTTTAGGTGGTTGGAGTGCTCGTACTGGTGGAGTCCATGACTGATAAATTCAGTTACGGATTTGTTTTGTGTCCTTTTCTCCTTTGGCCATGCTTTTTGTTAAATATGGTTGTTGGGGATATTACTGCAACTAATGTTGGAAGAGCTGGTCATCTCCTTCTTCGGGCAACATAATGGTCATAGGATGTGGAATGCACAGGTAAGTGAACGATTTGGGTAAGCGAGAAGAATGACCGTCGGATTGGGGAAATGAACGATGGAGATGGCACGGTAGAGGCTATCGGCCGAGGTGGGAGCGTTGTGTATTAGGGCCATTGGATCTTCAGTGGACAGATTGGACGGTCATCGGGAAACGGAGTTACATGAGCGTTTAACGAGAGAGGGAGGCTTTGGTCGGGCGGTAACAGTTTTCATCGCACCACTTTCGGGTGCTAGGTGGTAAATGCCCGGGGCCGAGTGATTCCACTCAATAATCGATACGTACGGCGGATGAGAGAGAAAAACCGCTCTCATTGTGCGCTATCGCTCGATCAAGTTGCCAGCGCGATGAATGCGAAGACCGTTAGATCTCAGAGGAGATGATCTGATGGTGGGGAGTGGTAGAGCAGGTCGCCTTTTTCGAGTGCAACGGGAGCTGTTGGATTGTCGGGGGTGATCAACGATAGGGATGCGGCATGACTTGTTACGAACACACGAAGACATATGGTAGGGTTTTATGGTTGGTTTGGGGTTTTGCGCTTGGGGCTAAGGTTAAAGGGGGTTACTTTGTTGGGTTTAGAAGGAAAATAGGGAAACGAAGGTGGTGGAGAGTAAGCGGGTTAGGAGGGGAATGGAGAATGACCCATGTGGGGCCCCTTTGAAGACACCACCAAACAGGCCAAGATTTTCTCTAACATTAAAAAGTCAGCGCTGCAAAGCAGGGCTAACAGAGCCTATAAAAGGTGGGAAGACTTCATTGTAAGATAGGCCTGTGAGGTGAGCAGCGAAGGCTCACTTGGCCATCTTGGCCAGGATTTTGGCCAAGGTTAATGAGATCTCATTGGGTTGGGTTTTTCCCCGGATTTGGGGTTTTCACAAATAAACATGTGTGTTTATGTGTTTATGTTTGTTCTTGGTTTATTTTTCTCTCTATAAATCTCTATAATAGTGAGCGGCTGCGACACTCTCCATACGTACGCCATTCGTTAGGAAGTCTTTCTACAGCTCCAGGTCTTTCTGCAGTTGCAGTTCGAGGTCTTTTTGCGGCTCCAGGTCTTTTTGCAGTTGCAGTTCAAGGTCTTTCTGCGGCTCCAGGCATCTTTTCATAGATTGTGATTTGCAACACTCTCCATACCTGGGTTCTAGATCTAATCTTTTGCGGCTAGATCTAGATCTAATCTTCTGCCTCATTTCTCTGCGGCTGGGTCTCGGCTTTGTACTGGAAAATATGGCTCCCAACTTCACGAAAATAGCTGCTGGCTTAGTTCCGTCTGCTTCTAGAGGGCAAGCTCCTGCCCATATCGTTAGTGAAGCCCCAGCTCCCACTGTCCAGGTGGTCCAGGCCTCACTCGATGAGGCTTTGAAGTTTTCCGAAAGTGCCCTAATCTGTCGGTTCAATGGTTTTTGGCCGCAGCTGACAGCTCTCCAGAATTGGATCTCAAAGGTATGGAAGCCTGTCATTTCTGATGAAATTAATATCTACCCCTGTGCTAGGGGTTTCTTTATAGTAGATTTTGAAAATCCTGAAAGCAGACAATGTATTCTAGATTCTGGCCCTTGGGTTTGGGAAAACTCAGGCCTATTCATGAAGCCATGGAACCCATCATTTGATCCCTCAACAACAGTCATAACCTCAGCACCAGTTTGGGTGAGATTGCCAAGCCTACCCTTGCATCTCTGGAATCTC
>APFE030675830.1:41160-65797 GCA_000404065.3 Pinus taeda
TTGCATCTCTGGAATCTCTCCTCACTAAAAGCCATTGGAAATGCAATTGGGAAATTTTACTGCAGGTGCCCAGAAACAAAGGAATATGCCAGAACCACCTATGCACACATCTGTGTGGAAATGGACTTCAGTGCCGGATTCCCAGCTGAAATAAACCTAACAAGTAAAGACTATGTGTGGAACCAGAAACTCGATTATGAAATTGTCCTCTTCAGATGTCGATCCTGCTTTGAGACGGGCCATCTAGCCAAAAATTGCCTAAAAGCCTCAAAGAAAAATTCTGCTAGAAAACACCACCACAGATCTACATGTTGGGAAGGAGCACAAAAAGAACACTACACTATTATCAAAGAAGAATACTCTAGAGAAAACTCTGAATCACAAGAAATCGGGCAAGAAAGAAACAAATATCAAGACCAGCAGGGAGAAAGCCTCGCTCAGCAACAAAAAAGTGAACTTGACAACCCTCAAGCATCAACAGTTATGAGGATTCGAATACTGCACAAAATAAATCTTCATTTAACAGCAAAGTAGATCTCCTAGACCAAACTTCTTCTTCGTCTATCTTCAAGAGGACGAACATAATAGATCACAAAGCTAAGACATCAATGTCCCAAGAACTAGAAGAGATGAAGGAGATGCAATATAAAGAATGTTGGTAGACCGTAGAGAAAAAAAAGAAAGCTACAACATCAATCTCGCCAAGAAAGACGAGGAGCCAGGCAATTAAAAACTAAGAAAATTATAGGTCTGATAGACCAATTTGGTCTTAGTGGACGTTAACCACTATCATCATCATCATCATCAATAATTTATCTCTTTGTTGTTAAAACCTTAACAATTGGTATTAGAGCCATGGTTGATGGTTGGAGCTTAAAATGTATGCCTCTATAGTGAAGGGTTTATTTTGGCCCAATGGATACAAAGATCAGGGCATAAGTTTGTTGTTATTTCTCGTGATATTTCTATTAAAAATAGTGGTTGTGAATCATAGTAAATCAAGTTCAGATGTTATAATGTGATCAAGGATGTTCTGAGCCAGGAAACACTAGTGGAGGTGCAAGTACGAGCGCATGAGATGATTGTTGGGTTACAGAGGCACGTTCACGAGCTCAAATGTGGGATACACATGAGCATATTCATTCAATGGGAGCAAGTAGTGTTGCAACCCAACAATATTCATCATTGAACTAGAATGTTGTGATGGATCAAATGGTTCAACGTTCGAAAATGACGTGGATCCTCAACTCTAATGCCACTAGTTCTACGCAAATGAATTCTTCGCTGTGTCAAATTTATGCCGAAATTTAATCAAGGGATCCTCATAAACTGTCCAATTCGAACTGAAAATATGGCATAATCCACTAAGGTTGTTCATGGATTTGTCAAATCTGGTGTTTTGTACAAAGCAGAGAGTTTATAGGACTTAAATATGAGTTTAACTAGCCATGATTCGTCAAAAGTTGTTTTGAAGAACTCGCCCAACTTTCGAAAATGTGTGGGTTGAACAACGACTTCAAATGAATGATATGACCTAGAGGTTGTGTTTCTGTTGTAGGCTCATGGATCAAGAAATGGAGAAGTTTTAAAGGCACTCAGAAACCCTAGATTGCACATAGTTATGGAGATCATGAGGTTTATAGGCAGAGAGATGATATGTACACGTGGACTAATTAATTTATGAACCATGTACCTAAAAAGAATGCCTAGATAAATGGTGGTTAAAGCGGCTAGTGACCCATGTAATCCGATAGATGGGTTCTTTTTACATGGGCATTAATGTCATATGTACAGAGACAATAACAAGGTTAAATAAAAATTATTATGGAGTCAATTTTATTGCATGTAAATGGGCATACTGCTGTAAGACCTGGTAAAGCATGAATACCCCTGGGTAATTGCCAGTAAAGTTTGGGTTAGACCTAGGTGATAGGGGGAATGTCGGGTTAACAATACCCCAGGTAAAAACTCCGAGGAGGGTAAGGGCTAGAGTGAGTGGGGTTGTCTCATTTAATAGTTGTTGGCTGGATTTATTCAAAGAACCCAAGTCAATTTTAAGGGGGGAATTGTTAGGTAAAATTGACTCGGGATTTTAGTTAAGATTGAACTGGTTAAACAATAGTGGTTTTGTGCACATGGTATAGTACCCATGGTATTGCATGTAATGGAGCCTATAAAAGGTGAGAAGACTTCATTTTAAGATAGCTTGGGAGGTGAGTGGTGAAAGCTCACTTGGCCAAGATTTTGGCGAAGGCTAATGAGATCTCATTTGGTTGGGTTTTTCACCAGATTTGGGGTTTTCTTAGATAAACATGTGTGTTTATGTGTTTATGTTTATTTTTCTCTCCATAAATATTCGTAATGATTTATATCTCTTCTACTAAGACCTTAACACTTATGATATAACCTCTTATTGATGAATTAGAATGGCATTGGAATCCATTTGGAATTAGGCTTGAAACGTAATGCAAACATAGTCGATTATTCCCTTTGTTGTCCAAGAGAATTGATCCCAACAATTTTTTCTTTTGGTGAATTGTATATGAGTTGAAGGTTTAGCATTGGTTATGTGAATTACAACCATGCAACATGGGTAGTATCCTTTAACTCACTTGTACTAACAAAGGATCCTTGAAATTGACTTCACAAATTTTTGGTTTTATAAGTGAATTGCATTGGCAATTGATTAATGAATTGCATTGGAAACAACCATTGAGTTTTAGAGAGATCATTGTTTTTTTATATATTTATTTTCACAATGATCCATGTTGATGAGATAAACAGGCTATAGGCCTACTATTGATGGATCATATGTTATGAAAGTAGCTGAATTTGTGGCCTTGAAGTAGATGTAGCACCTTGAGGAGAAAATTGAGGGGGTAGAAATCCATTTCATATTACTTGTCAAAGATTGAAAGTGGTAAGCCAAAGAGGTGTTTCTACCACCCACCACTATACCAACACTTGGGGGATCAAGAAAACAAATTGAGAAGCACAAACATAGGTTTTCTCTAAAGATGAGAGAAGAAGACTCCATTCCTATCATCACTTAGACAAACAACAAGTCCACATAGTTTTGGCATCATGAATAATTAGATATGGATCAACAAAAACATTAGATAATTGTCTAGAGATTGAAGAGGTGAAGAGTTGGCCACAAGTTTCCCATGGTTTTGAAGGCAATTCTAGAAGTGTTGCATATGATCCAAAGAACTGTAAAAGGAGAGTGAGGACACTTGGGCATGAGTGTATCCCATGCATGTCATCATTAGAGTACATCATACATAGGTCAACCCTACTATATCTTTGTATAGCTCATGTTTCCCTAAACTTATGACATGATCCTCTTTTGTTAGAGGGATTTACCATGGATCTTTACCCAATCTTGGAGATCCCATTTTAGGAAAGTGCTCACTGAACTAGGCAAAGTTTATTCCGATACCAATACTGGAAGTGCATCATTCCACAAATTCGAGGATCAATCCTTTTATCATGTTGTTTCTAGGTGACATTGTATTGAAGTCAAAGATTTTTTTCAATATTGTCTGATAATGCTAGAAAGTCCTACAACAACTCAAAAGATAAAAAATATGATAATGTTTACTTAGACCTTTCATTGTTAAGCTAGTAGTCAGGAAAAGAGAACAAACCATTACAACCGGGCATCACAATGACTTCTATGCAAATTTAGCATAAATGGTGAAAATATTTGAATTTCATAACTGTAGAGCATCTCAATAGAGATGATTTCCATGAAACTTAACTTTATATCAAACATGAAGACTTAAAATCCATGAAATATCACACATGAAAGAAACATAACTAAGGAAAGAGACGAACAAACACCACAAAAGGAATCTCTGGCATGAAAGATTTAATATTTCTGCCTTGAAAATCTTATTTATCTCAAAAATAAAACATACACTATATAATTTTGTTTTCAAAAAATCCAGCCCTTGGCTATTTGTTTTTTCACAGCTTTATAGAAGTTTACAAATTGAAATCCATAGTTTTTGGGTAGTTTTAATTAAAAAATACTAAATATATATGTATATATCTTTAATCTATTGAAACTAAAACTAAAAATACATTTCCAAGAAAAAATTAATGCGTTGATAATTCATGACAACAAAAAATTGCCCTGTCGATGTCAAGTTTGCTAAAAATGTGGATCAAAACATGTCACTGATAATATGCAGAAAAATATGGAAAGTTTCTTGTTTATTGCCTCAACATCATGCTTTGATGTTGACTGATCCGCTCAAAATGGAAATTTCCCTTTGATATTTGTTATGTCCTTATCAAGATAGTTCTTGCTGTGCAACAAATATTCTCCAATTTTTTTTGACAAAATCCATATCCTTATTACCTTCAAAATTATGTTTCATGGGAGATTGATTCAAGTGTTGACACAATATCTGGGTGTATGTGTTGTAAAAATCAAAATAGTTAAAGAGCACCCAAAATATTTGGTAGCACTGTAAAAATTAGATCAAAGTTCAGCACCACCAAAACATTTGACATCACTATAAAAAACAAATAATAAATCAGTGCTACTATAACATTTAATAGTGCAATATTTGGGATACTTATATAACTTTTTCTGTTGCATCTAACAAAAGGTCCGTGTTGTTTTTTTCAATTTATTTTATCTTTTTTCTTTTCTTGGCCTTGGGGGGTTGTTTTTCTCTTTTACTCTATTTCTGGGTCTTCTTCTTCTCAGAGGAACTTGAAGCTTCCTCCTTATTGATTAGAAAATCCTGCATAGGTATATCATCAGTATCAATGACTTTCTCTTTCAAAGTTGGGTTTGGCTGCAATTTAGAGTTGAGCCTACACTTATTTGTGGGCTTTGTATGGGGTCTTCTCATCCCATACATCTTAGCTAACACAACCTCTTTCTCCTCTTCCTTTTGTGCTAGTTTGGATGATTTGGTTTGATCTTTCAAGTCCTCTGTCTCATTGAATTTAACCCCTGAGCCACTTTCTTTTTTAATTACTACTAGGCTTAGAGTAGGGTAATATTCTGTCTCCTCTCGAAACTATTCTTGAGAGGAAGCTGAACTTTTTTTCTCAATAACCCTCCTAATCCTTCTTACATACACTTTTTCATCCATAGGAAAAGAAACAAGTTCTTCTATTTGTTTACCCAAAAAAGCTTTTCTCTTGCTTTTGGTAAGTATAGAGGAAATTTTTCACTTTGGAGCTTCGAGGTTTTGGATATGTTTCTTGGCCTTTCTCTGTTTCTTTACCCTTGTCAACTTTCAGTTTGGAAATAATTTATTCAACAAACCATCCCCAGAATAAGAAATGGTCCCAAGTTCTTCCTATCTTGCTCAAATTATTGGCAAATATTATTTTAATCAAGCCATTAAGAAAAATGCAATGGGGGGAGGACTTGGGTTTTTCTCTAATTTTTGTAGACATTTTCATAAGACTCTTTAATAGGGAAAATGACATGTTTATTCTTAATTGATCAACTAACTGAGCCAAAAATTTGGTACATGGAAATCCTATCATACCTTCCCTCACACGTATAATACATTTGTATGAACTTCATGGCATCGTTCTAGGTGGTTTTGAGCAAAGTTTTTGTAGAAATTCCTTGTAATTCAAATTGTTAATTATAATATGCTAAAACAATAGACTTGAATCTACTCTACTCATCAGCAGAAACAATTAAACGATCGCGGAATCATGAAGCATACAAGAGAAATAATTCAATCAACACATTACAATGATTTCCTAGGGAAAGCCACAACTAAAAACCCATGCTATCTGTATATTGCATTAGTCAGAAAATATGAGAAGATTACAATACTTTTCTCAATCCCAATCAACCTTTGCACTATCTATATCTGTCTCACAACTTCCTAGAAAATCCCAGGCCAATACTTAACCAATTTTCTGCTTTACCAATCACATATTTCCTTGCACTATTTCCTTGGGAATTACCCCCCCATTAAATATGGAAATTCCTCAATTGGAATTGCGCAATCATAGTAGGCCTTTCTTTGCGTGCATGCACCACCTGTACAATTCATATGATTATAAAACTAATAGTACACTGTCCATGAACTCCAATCTCAACTGGGTAACTCTTAGATCTGACATACATGATTTATTTTTGAGTGAATCATTCGTTTACTGGTTGATCACTGTAGGAAGCACCACATCACATTGCAAGCAACACCACACTACTAGACCTCCCACTAGTTCCTCCAACAGTTGGAATTGTTTTAACTGAATTTAACTCAGTTAAAGTGAATTAACTAATTACAACTCAAAATAAACTCAACCAAGGCTTCTATAATGTAGGAGACACTCTACATGACTCAAGTTAGACCCTCAACCCGAATTCATTGAGCTAACTAAGTCAAATTAACTTAGTTAACTAATACAATTTGTCATGAGATGTGGAATTACAATTTTATTCCCAATTTAATTCAAGGAAAAAATTAAATTAGGATTTTCTTGTTGCATTTTCAACACTCCCTCTCAACAAGAAAGAGATTATCTACTACCCCAATCCTACCTCTATGAAACTCGAATTTTCATCTTGACAATGCCTTTTTCAAAATATGTACATCCTGTTCCTTTGTAGGAATGTACTCTAGCAACATGATTCTCCTTTGCACATAATCTCGTATATGGTGATACCGGATGTTGATATGCTTGGATTGATCATAAAAAAATGGATTCTCAAATATTTTGATACAAATATGATTGTCATAGTAAATTAGTGTAGGATGCATCTGTTGACCAAATAACCCAACAAGGATCTTCCTCATCCATATAGCATCATAAGTTGCTTGACTAGCAACCATGTACTTAGTTTCTGCCGAACTGAATGCAACTAATCTCTGCTTCCTATTGTACCAAGAAATTGGTGCTAACCCAATACTAAAGATCCCCCCTAATGTGCTCTTCCAATCGAATGGACTCCTTGCCCAATCTGAATCTGTGAAGTCTTGAAGCTTCACTCCCTTTGTCTATATGTACCAAAGACCAAAATGAGTGGTGCCTTTGAGGTATCTTAACACATGTTTAGCTGCCTTCCAATAGAGTTTGGTTGGCTTAACCATTGCTTGACTAAGCTAGTTAACTGTAGAACATATGTCGGTCGTGTCTTCACCAAGTACATAAGTGAACCCATAAGTTGCCTGTAAATAGTAGCCACCTTATATGTCCATATCTTTGTCCTCTCCTCGTTATTGATAGTGAATTCATGGCTCAAATTACTATGCTAATTAGGCTAAATTTTGAGTTGTGCCTAAACAAAAACATGTTATTAAGCAAAAATAATTGGTCTATAATATGCGGTTTCACAATTAATCTAACAATTAGCCTTTCAAAAGTAAGAACACCTAGAATTATTTTTGAGTCTTACTTCTCCATTAACAATACACCCATGTGTTTACAGTGAGAAATATTTCACTGTTTTCAACTCAAACAAATAAAAACTCATAATAACACACAAAATATAAAACGATTACAACCTTCCATTTTTTTGTCTTGCCAAAATTAGAAAGCAAATATCTACAAGTCATTCCAATGAAAAAAATTCTTAGGGTTTAATTAATAATAACACATAATAATGCATGAAATATAAAACCTTTAAGCATTTTAATTTTTTTCTTGAGAAAGAAAGTAAAGATATTAAGTAAAACTCTATAAGCCAACCTATGAACAATCAATCCTAGGTATTGAGCCATATGCATGTGAATGACATAGAACTAAAAAACAATCAACTATAATAATATCAACTAAGAATATTGAACCCATACACACCCATATTCCGTTTCTATGAAAACATTGCTATTAAATCACTCATTAAAAAAGCAGAATGGGTTATGCCTTAACAAAAACAAGTTATTGAGGAAAAATAATTGGCTTATAACATGGGGTTTCACAAAAAATATAACAATTAGCCATTTAAATGTGAGAATATTTGGAAGTAATCTTATATCCTACTCACTACAACAAAACATGAAAATAACGCCTAAAATAGCACCAAAATTTAGTGTATTTAAGTTCACGAATTGGACACGTTTTTTAGCATAAAATGGGTGCAATCTGGAATGTTTATATATTTAGCGCCGAAAAAAACGCTGAAAATAGAGTTGGAAAAATAGCGCCATAAATAGCGTCGGGATTTCTGTTGAAAATAACGCCATAAATTTCACCAGAAATTATGCCAAACATAACGTTAGAAATAGCACTACGAATAGCACCAAAAAGAGCGTCGGGAATAGTGCCAGTTATAGTGCCATGATTTGCTTCCAATTTTTCTTTTGGATTGGCTTCTAGTTTTACATCCAGTTTTTCTTCTCATTTTGCTTCCAGTGTGGCTTCCAATTTTGCTTCTTTTTTTTCTTCCAGTTTGGCTTCTAGTTTTGCTTCCCATTTTTCTTCCAATTTTTCTTTCCATTTTGCTTCTAATTTTGCTTCCCGTTTTGCTTCTAGTGTGGCTTCCAATTTGGCTACCATTGTTGTTTCTTTTTTTTCTTCCAAAAATGATTATTGTTTTGCATACAATTAAATTGATATGTTTATTTCAATTTAATTAGTTAAATATGTCATGTCTCTTAAATAAGTTATATGATTATACAGTAAGTCATATGAATGCATTTGAAATATTTTATAGGATAACATTTCTAAATAATTTTTAGGGAAATGAACATCCATACAAATTAACAACATCATTATACTTATTAAATCTCCATCAAAATAGAATCTATAACATCGAATATATATAGAATAACAAGACAATTATTGTAACATGTTCATCATCTATAATTAAAACAAGTGAGTCAGATATCTATAATTTATAAATTTGATAACATCCATCATGAACAGTAAATCAAAACCATCATACATATTAAATATGCATCCAAACCATCAACCACATTCAATACATAAAAATTGATGAGTCAATATTGATAAGATCATCATCATATATAACTAAAACAAGTGAAATTCACATGTATTAGTAGATCAATAACATGTGAAAATGATACATGTTCAACATTTGACATAAGCCAAAATGATACATGATGTACAAATGTTATAAATAAAAATGATAAATTATGTAAGACAAAATGATACAAGTCAATATGATACATCATGTCCAAATGATATAAGTCAAAATGATACATGTAAAAAAGATACAACTCAATAATATGGTATTGGAGTCTGTGAAAATGATACATATGATAGTAACCATGAAAATTGACATCATAACAATATATAGAAAATGATCCATGATATAGTCTATATGGTCATGAATGTCACTTATTGCTACCAACAACTGACTCATCATCATCATCACCATTGTGACAATGATCGACATCTGTATTGGCATCGACTTTACTATCATCTATATTTGTGTTATCATGAGCATCATCTTCCATCTCAACATCAAACTCGACGTGATTTGGATCTATATGATGAGGATCATTCATATATTCAGGAATATTCTTGTTCAACAAAAAAAGAACATTTAGAATGAAAAGTTAATATTCATTTCACGCAATAATTAATTTCTCTATTATATATCTAATTTTACAACATATGAAATGAAATGATAATCATATTACATCATATCAAAATGGACATACGACAATAAAATTTCAAATAAGTTACAACTAATATGTCATTCCAATGAACATTTCAAGATCTGGTGGGAGAATAATAAGAGCTCATAGGGGCGATGAATAACGTTTATTTAGGTCTATGATTTTCAAGCTGATAGGTGAAAAAAGAAACAAACATCAATATAGAGCAACAAAATTAATTATGTTTGATATTAGAAGAAAAAGTGACAGTACTTGAAACTTGTAAAGAAGAACACCAAATGAATTCTGTAAACTTACATAACTTTCATCTCAAATATGAAGACTAAAAACACTTATAGAATTGCACATGAAAAACATCACCAGGAAAACTGAATGATAAACATCACTAAAAGAATCTCCCATATAGGAGTTCAAACACTTATGCCTTGAAATCTCTATTAATCTCAAAATGGAGTCAAATACAACAAAAGTATTTTTCTTCATAAACCATCCCTTCTCTCTACTTTTTCATCTAATTTATACAAAAAATACATAAGCTTTGAGATCCATAATACCTGGAAAGTTTTAATAAATACTACAAATATATACGTATCTTGATGAATTTAAATTAAATCTGAAAAATACATTTGCAAGGAACAAGTGATGCATTGACACTTTGAAACATAATCCTTTGTGTAAAAAAGGTAGGAATATAGCTATAAAATCTGTTGAAGATGTGGATCTGTGCTAGTAACTGATAATCAAGAACAAAATCTAGAAAACCCCTTATTTATAACCCCAATTTCCTGATTTGACATTGATTGATATGCTCAAAATAGAAATTTCCTTTTGATCTTTGGTCTAACTTTACCCTATATTTCCAAGATAATGCTTTCTGTATAAATATAATCTCTAGATATATTTGGCAAAATTTAGATCCTTATCACTGTCAAAATTGTGTTGCCAAGGAGTATTATTTAGGAGCTGACAAAATATCTGGGTATAAACTGTCAAAATCAAAAGAATGACTGAGCACTGCCAAAATATATTGCAGTGCTTTAAAAAAAAATTCAAATATTATCGCTGCCAAAACATCTAGTAGCATTTCCTTTTCGATGCTCATTTTAATGTTTTTTTTTGCTTCTAACAGGAAGTCCACATTGCTTGATTTAGTTTTTTTTGTATTTTTTCTTTTCCTCACCTTGGGGACCTATTTTTCTCCTTTACTCTATTTCTGGATCTTCTTCTTTTTGGAGGAAATTGAAGCTCCATCTTTGCTGTTTGTTAAGTCCCTCAAGGGTGTATCAACAAGATCAATGACTTGATCCTTCAAGGTTGGGTTTTGTTGTAATTTGGAGTTGATCCTAAGATTATTTGTGGGTCTTGTATGGGGTTTTGTCATCCCATACATATAAGCTAAAGTAATCTATTTTTCCTTCTTTATCTATATATGTACAGATGATTTGGTTTGACCCTACAAATCGCTTGTTTCACTGAGCTTTACTTCTAAACCATTCTCATTTTTATCACTGGGAAAATTATCAATAAGGTCTTTGGAAACTGTTCTTGACAGGAGGATGAAGGCTTTTCCTCAAGAACCCTCTTACCCTTTCTTACATATACCCTTTCTACCATAGAAATCGAAACAAGGTTTTCAATGCATTTGTCCACAAAATGTTTCCTTCTGTTTCTGGTAAGGACAAAGAAGGCTGATTGTTTTGGAATTTCAGCAGTCTGGACAAGGTTGTAAGCCTTTCTTTGTTTCTTTCTTTTTCTGGTTTTAGGTTTGGTAGAAACTGGCTCAACAAACCCTCCCCAAAATAAGAAATTCTCCCAAGTTCTACCAGTTTTCCTTATGTGATTAATAATTAACAATTAAATTAAACCATTATGGAAAAAAAATGAGGAGAGGAATTAGGTATCACCCAAACTTTAGCTAAAATTTTACTGAGACTCTTCAACAGAAAATAGGGCATGTATACGAACTTTCCTAGCCAAATGCACAAGGAATTTGAAGTGGTACATACCCATCCTATCGTACCGATCTTCACATGTGAAATTTTCTTGGATGATTCTAAGGATTGCATTCCACGAGGGCTTGAGCCATGCTCTTTGAACTCCTTGTCTACAATCCTCTCTTATGTGCATCCTTGATAAAAAAGGGATGTTGATGCTGATGAGATTTTGAGTCTTAAACCAATAGTCACCATCGATAGGTAAGCCCATGGCTTCAATGATGGTTTCCTCCTTTACCAGGAAAAAGATGTCTACAATGCTAACATTCTTCTAGTCAAATTCCTCTTCGAATGCTCGAGAAATTGCATTAGTAAACCCCTAACACTTGAAATAAAAATCTGCCCAACTGGCTTGATCAAATTGCTCACGAAGCTCTAGAATGGCTTCAAAAACTTCTGGGACTTCAAGCTCATTCTTGCAAAGTTGTCCACCTTTCCCCATACTTGCAAATCAATCTAGAAACAAACATTTTGAAGGGAAGTAAGGGATTCGCCGACGTCAATTTCGGAACATAAATTTTTTAGATTTACGTGTTCGGAAAACAAGCAGGAGAAATGGATAAATGGTTAAGACTTCCCCTCATGCTTTCATCATGCATTATTTCAACCTGATCTTTAACACCTGTTTCTAGAATTTTAATATGACATAATGAAATCATTATAGGTGATGATTTAAATTTTGGTAGCTCAAATGACATGTCTCACATGGTGCAACTAATTTGGTAGTGCCTAATTTTAAACGTGCATACCATTCACTGCCATTTAATTTGGCAGTTCTTTTAACATATAATATTTCCACAAGTGCTTCCAAATTAAATGGTAACGTTTTTCTAAATCAACATTAAATGAGCGCTGCCAAATGAAATGTAAAAATTATTCCGGAACCAAATATTATTTCATATAAGTGTGATATGTGTTAACACTAAGTTTGATGCGAAGAAACAAAAGGAAGTTATGTTTGAAGCGTGAAGGTACTACCCCCAAACTTCAAGACGCCAGGAAAGGAAGAAATCTTAGAGGGCCAAGCCAAATATTCTTTTTAATACTACCTGAGAATGCTAGAAATCCCTACAAAAACTCAAAAGATAACAAAGTTGATCAAGAATTGTATAGATGAGGCAAAAGATCCCATCTCAGCCCCACTACTTGAGAGAAAAGTGAGATAGGTAGAGAAAAATAAAACAAATCGTGAGTTCAAATTTTTAGCAGAGATAGGAGGCTATGGAATGGAGAATGTCATTCTAGACTAGGGTTAAGATGTAAACGTTCTGCCCAAAAGATCATGGGAATGGATGGGAAGACCACAACTAGTTTGGTCACCAGCTAAATTGTGCTTGGTTAGCCAATATAAAATATTCCCATTTGGAAGGCTAAAAGATGTGCAGATCAACCTTTATGGAGTGGAAATTATAAAATATTTTGAAGTTACTGAAACAGTGGATGAGGAAAAACCATATCCAACCCTTCTAGGTACTGACTGGGAATTTGGAAAAAAGACTGTCATCAATTTGAAGAAAAGAACAATGGCCTTCGAATATGACTTAATCAAATTGGTCAGCCCTTTGGGTCCCAGGGAAGGGACAAGGTACACATATGCTATAATGGAAGATTGGGATAATGGAAATATTGAGGACTTATACAATGTTACTACTAAGAAACAAGATCAACGAAGATCCATAACAAGTAGTGAGGGAGATGCAAAGCTAGGAAGCCTATGTGATATGATTGCGTGAAGGGAAGACTATGTCAACCCCATTGGAGATGGAGAACTGAGTTGGAGGAGTGTATGCTCATATGACGTAGATTCAAAAGATGGACTAGGTCATTGGAAAAATAGGCTACATGAAGTATCATCGAGGATATGTGTGCAAATAACTAGACACATGAGATGGATTGGCTCAAAGATCCAACAATTACCAAACTTTGACGTGATAGAGAGCCTCATTGAATTCCTTTAATAAATAGAAAAAGTACTAGATCAATCACTTTTGCTTACTTTAGATGTTGCAATGCATGGAACTCTAGTGAGATGGTGGGAGACACATAAAGAAACACCAAAATCTTGGGAGATTGCGACAGTAGTGATGTGGCACAAATTCGACCAAATTCAAGAGCACCTCACAACTTTATAAAAAGTCAGAAAAGATTCAATGGTTCATGTATCGTGATGCAAGAAGACATGGGCCATTCTAGAAGTGGAAGAAATTTTTTGGCTGCACAAGTTCATCCACACCCTTGCAACCTTACCAAAGAGATGGTATGTGCAACAAGAATTAAGAAGAGCAGCAACAACATGAACAAGGATAATTGAAGACTTTGGGGCCACTTTTGGACCCATTAAAGAAGAAACCATCCTGATCACTGCAGTACAACACGTTAGGGAAATTACATTCTAGGAAAAAAGGAGACAAGTGAACTAAAGACTCCATTTTCACACAACATTTAGATCAATACAAGCATCAACACATGGTACATTCCCTAAATATTGAAGAATTTGAAATTAATAAGATCCACATCACTTGAAATTTGGAGAGGTAGAAGAACAATGTGTGGTAGAAGGGGCAACCTCCAGCCCAAGTGACCCTAATTATAACAAGTCAATCAAGACCAGAAAACACGATATTGGCATAGAGGAAAATCTGAAAATGGTTATCGTTAGAGATTATTGGGATGAGGAGATCATGAACCAAGTGGTGGACTTGCTAAAAGAATACCATGACATTTTCTGATCTGATTTAGAATATTAGTTTGGAGTGCTGTGATCTTCCTCAGAATATAAACAAAATGTTTTCATTGTGCTTAAGGATTCATCAATTTTTGCAAGTGAAATGGAGAGTTTTTATGTTAATTTTATGAGTAATTTAACATAAACCAGAAACTAAACAACACCATAAACATAAACATGTACATAACATCATCAAAAACACATTACAACAAGCACATGATAAGGGAGTTCACCCCTCTTGGGCTACGTCTCCTTGGTCTAGCTTCCAATGTCTTGGGCCACTTTATTATGCTCAAAAGTGTAAACATTTGTGTTTAGAATGCTCCAATGCTTTTGAAACCTACTCCAATGAGTCCAGAATATTAAAAAATGGCCATCTAGCCTCTTTTTGCATCCAATTTGTTGAAAAACTGAAGGAGTTATGACTTCGCCTAGTTTTCGCACTATTCGTTCCACAAATTGCTCCAAAACCAACGTGATCCTACAAATTATCCCCAAAATCACTAACTAGGTGAATATTTTGCCGTGCAATGGGCCATAACATGTCTATCGTATCGCAAATCACAATTGGCGTAAAAACCTGGTGGATGGTCTTGTGAATCAAAGCGACGATTGTGCGATTGCGATATCAGCGGACCTAACGAGATTATTAACTAGAACGCATAATTTATCGCATCCGGGATCTCATTGCTCATTGCAATCAATGGAGTCTTGTCAGTAGTTGTAAATATGTGGGACTTGTGTGTGGTTGCAATCTGCGATATCACATCGCAGCTCGAAACTGTTGAGGGCCAATTACTGAAATGCCTTCCCTTCACCGATTACAATTATGATATGTGATTGCCTTATCGCATCGCAACCCTAGCTGTTATGGAGCTGATTTTAAACACTTTCCCACCTGCAACTTGCTATTTATGACATGTGGGGGCCAATGGTAGCTTATCACTTGGCGCCTCCTCATTTGCTGAAGGACTTTGCCACATCATCCAATCCTGCCACGTAGACAAGTTAAACTTGAACTTTTACTTGCTCTAACTTCTGCATACAAGCTCATATTTGAATGTCATTCACACTGTTGGATTTAGAATGGCGAGCTTTTTGATCTAAAGTTAAATTTAACAAAATTTTGACACTTTGATTTTTAAGCATAATTTTGAGCACCTGATCACTCCTCCCCACTAGAAGTCTTTTGGACCCCAAAATATGAATTTCAATTAACCAACAGGTGAGTGTATAGTTCCCCCACCTTTCCAACCTCCATCCATTTTGATTTTGAAGGGTTTGTACCCTTGAGCCTCACTCGAAGATAATCAATACTTCCCCTTTTTGTTGTCCTTGTTCTTCTATCAAGTATAGTGTCTTGCTAAAGCTCATTAAGGAATTCTGGAGAGAAATATTCAATAGAGGGAATCTCTATATTCTCTACTTGATCTTCATTCAAAGGAGGCTAATACAATCTCAAAATTTCAACATTAACAATGGTATAAATTTTCATATATGAAGGCAAATCAAGCTTGAAAGCTTTATTACTAATATTTTCTGGAATTTTTGATGGACCATAATGGTTTCAGCTTTTTACCTTCACCTTGAAGCCTTTCCTTGCTAATGTAAAGGCAAACTTCATTGCCTACTTGAAACCGATGATCCACATGATCCTTATCATGCATTGCCTTATACTTGCCTTGACCCTTTTCTAGTTGTTCTTGAACTGTTTGGTGAATCAATTGAATTTTTCAATGAATTTCTTTACTCTTTCTATGTCGCTATGTCCATCTACAACTACATCTTTCTCAAAGATGAAATCCAAAGGCGGTTTAGGCAAATAACCAAGACATGCCTCGAAAGGAAAAGTTAGAGTAGAAGAGTGTTTTGCTCGGTTGTAAGCATGCTGAATATAATGAAACTGTTCATCCCACAACTTAGGATGTTTGCTGCAATATCCTCTTAAAAAATGAATAACTATCCTGTTAACCACTTTAGCTTGAACACTTATTTGCGGATGGAAGGCTGAACTTTTCTTCAACTTGGTGTCCATCAAGTTCCATAAATTTGACCAAAAATTCCCAACAAATCGGGAATCACGATCACTTACAATAGAAGTAGGTAATCCAAAATGAACACACACATTTTGAAAGAAAAGTTGAGTTGTTTTTTCAACTGTAATTTGTTTTTTACAAGGCATTAATATGCACATCTTGCTGAACCTATCCACAACTATGTACATATAATCATGAACTTTTCTTGATAAAGGAAGACCTCCTACAAAATCCATAGAAACACTCTTCCATGGACATGAAGGCACTGGAAGTGGTGTGTACAATCCTAGTTTCATATTACTATGCTTACTAACTTCACACAAGGAACAACATCTAATAAAACGTGACACACTTTCAAGCATACGAGGCCAGTAAAAATACCTCTGAAGATTTTACATTGTTTTACTTACATTGAAATGTCCAACAATAAGAGAATTATGTGCTCCCCTTGTGATATTTACTCTCTCTCCCCGTGGAACACAAAGTTTTCCCAAATGATACAACAAATTATCATGTGCATGGTAGTCTAATTCCTTAACTTGGTGGCCTTGACTCAAGTTTGAATATACCTATTGAAAGTTAGCATCATGTGCGTATTGTTCAACATAACTTTAAGGAAAAACATAATGATTCTTGAGTAAAATGGCTACATTAACAACCATTCTAGAAATCATATCAACAACTCTGTTATAAATACATTTCTTGTCCCTGATTATCAAATGGAATTGCTGTAAGAATCCCATCCAACGAAAGTGCCTTGATTGCTGCAATTTTGTTTGAAATTGCAGATATTGCAAAGGTTGATGAGCAGTGAGAATAATGGTTTCTTATCCCATTAAGTAATGTTTCCATTTCTTCACACTTTGCACCAATGCATAAATCTCTTTATCTTATGTAGGATAGTTAATAAGAACACCATTAAAAATCTTAGAATGAAATTAAATGGGCTTACCATGTTGTAAAAGAACTGCACCCATGGTGTATTCACTTGCATCTGTTTGTATTTAAAATGGTTGTTTCAAATTTGGCAATGCTAAAACTACGGCTGAACTAATATTTTGTTTTAAAGCATCATTTTTTTTTGCCTCCCCATTGGAAGACAACCTTCACATTGGTCAAAGAATGTAGTGGAGCTGCTATGGAAGAGAAATTGACAATGAACTTCCTCCAGTATTGTGCTTCTCCCAGAAAACTTCTTACTTTTGTGACTGATTTGGGTATTGGCCTATTCACAATGACTGAAACTTTAGAGGGGTCAATATTCAGCTTACCTCCTCCAACTATGTGGCCCAAATATACTAAGGAAGTTTTCCCAAATTCACATTTAGACATCTTCATAAATAACTATTCTTTTTCCAAGACATCCAACACTTTCCTCACATGCTTGACATGCTCTTCTCGTGATTTGTTGAATATCAAAATATCATCTAAATAGACAATTACAATCTCATCAAGAAAGGATCTTAAAACATCATTCATAACTCTCACGAATGTAGCTAGAGCGTTGCAAAGACCAAAAGGCATAACCATCCACTCAAACAATTCTTGGTTGGTTTTAAAAGCAGTCTTCCAAATATCCTCCTCAACTATTCTAACTTGATGATATCCACTTCTCAAGTCTAATTTAGTGAAATATTTTGCATTCTTCAACTGATCTAGCAAATCATCTATTTTGGGCAGTGGGTATCGATTCTTTATGGTAATTTTATTCAAAGCTCGATAATATACACACATGCACAAATTCCATATTTCTTGGGTACAAAAACAATTGGTGAACCACATGGTGAAGTAGAGGGGCACATTACACCTTTATCTAACAATTTTTGTACTTGTTTCTTAATTTCTCAACTTTACAGAATTGACATTTGATACATACCGATATTTGGGAGCGGACAGTTTTGCTGTAGCTGAATTTCGTGCTGAATTCCCCTTTTTGGTGGCAATCCCTTTGGTTCTTGAAATACATCTCCATATTGATTGACCAAATCAACCAATTTGGTTTTCAGCTTCATGTCATAGCTTGCAAAGGATTCACACTCTGTGTCATTCTTCTGCTTGGTCATGAGGAGCACGAGATTCTTGCTAGAATTGACCAGTCACTTCATCTGCCCCGCGCTTGCTAAAGACATATTAAGATTTCTACAATGGGCTCTCACAATATACTCCAATCCATCTTTGAAAAAATGATATTTGATCTCAGATATATGGAAAACAACTTTTCGATCATACATATACGGGCTTCTTAACACAATTATAGAAATATCCATCGTCACTACATCGAATTCGACTTCATCAATGAAATTTGCAGTAATAACAAACCTGAAAACACATTTCCTTGTGACCTGAAGATTTGCATCCTTGTTTATCCAACCCAACGGATATGGTTTATGATGAGGCATGATTTCCAGATTCAAATTCTTGACCAAGTTTGTAGAAATTAAATTTTCCTGGGATCCACTATCAAACAATGTATCAATCTTGGTGTGTTTGGAAATAACTCTGATATGGAACAACTTAATTCTGTTTTCTTCATTTGAAACGTTGTCGGAGTTATTTGTTGTGCTGGTTCTTGCCACGAATTCCTCTTTGCTTGTTTTTTCCATGAATTTTCCTTTTGTGATTGTGGCTGCAATCTTTGAATCATCACCTGATTCGAAACCCAAGTCTTGTTGTACAACAACGTTTGTCTTATGTTTCCATTTATTGCTAAATTTCTTCGGTCTTAATTCAGGATGAAGCTTCTAGCAATGTGCTTCATCATGGCCCTCTTTGGAACAATTCTTGCACATGGGTTTCTCCCCTTCTTTCTTAACAGAAGCATTTTTCTTCTTCTTTCCTTTAGAATTCTTTCTTTTTCACTACTCTAGAATGACTTCTTCTTACCTTCTTCTTGTACATTTTTCCCTCTTGCTTCGAGATGTGTAGCTTGAACACATACCTCATTAAGATTCGCGGGATTAAACATAAGAATGATGTGTCGAAGATAGCTGTTATCAAACTAGCTCAAGAAAAGATAGAAAATATAGATCAACGCCTTAGAATTCAGCCTCTTCGAGGGGGCAACCTCCTTTACATTACATAAATGAACAATTCTTGGATGATTCAAATGACAAAACCTCCTTTCTATATATAGGAGTCTAAGGAGTCACAATATAACCCAGCCGACCTAACAATAATAATATAAAGCCACAAAAATAACAATAGAGGGATTCTATGGGGCACAGTAATAACAATATGGGGACAATAGGGGCACAACAATATTAATAAGGGGTACTACTACAATAGTAATGGGGTAATCACTAGTATTATAGGGACCCAACATGCCCCTCTCCTTCAAAAAAAGTGTTGTCCTCAACAGCTTGAGTAGTTATGGATACTTCTGTATAAAATTCTCATCCTCCCATGTGGAATCTTCAGCAAATAAGTTCTTCCACTTGATAAGATACTCCGAAATTGATCGATTCGTAGCTGTCGAGTTCTTGTTTCTGTGACTGCTTCCGGTTCCAATATAATTTTTCCTTCCTCGTCAAGTTCTGGCAATATTGTTTGAACTGGGAGCTTGTCGCCTATAACCTTTTTTAAACATGAAACATGGAAAATTGGGTGCAATCTAGAAGTTGCAGGAAGCTCCAATTTGTATGCCATAGTACCAATCTTTTGCAACACCTTGTATGGACCATAATACTTTGGTGATAATTTATTATCCTTCTTAGCTTGCTTGAGGGATATTTTCTTATATGGTTGTAGCTGTAGGAATACCCAATTACCTACATCAAAACTTCTTTCCCTGCGATGTTGATCTACCTGTTGTTTTATTCTATTCTGTGCCAACATGAGGTTATCCTTTAAGAGTTGGAGGACTTGTTTTTGATGTTCGATGTGATGTTCCACTGCCTGAACTTCAGAATTTTCTCTTAAATATGATGTGATGGATGGTGGCTGATACCCATAAAGTGCCATAAATGGGGTCATTTTTGTTGTTGTATGGAAGGAAGTGTTATACCACCATTCCGCCAGAGGCAATCATTTGACCCATTGTGTCTATTTATCAGATACAAAGCAACGAAGATATCCTTCCAAACATTTGTTTACTATCTCAGTTTGCCCATCAGATTGAGGATGATAAGATGAGCTATGAGCTAACTGAGTACCAAGACAAGAAAATAATTCTGTCCAAAAATTTCCAGTGAAAATGGGATCTCTGCACTTACAATAATCTTTGGGTTTCCATGTAGCTTTTGAATTGTTTCCATAAATGCACTAGAAACTGTACTGGCTTTAAATGGATGTGATAATGCACAACAGTGTGTGTACTTGGTAAGTCTATCAACTACCACCATGATGACACTCTTTCCCTTAGACTTGGGTAAACCTGTGATAAAATCCATTGGAACCTCCTCCCAACGTTGGCTTGGAATGGATAAAGGTTGTAATAGACTCGGTGTCTTAATTGGTTCAACTTTATTTTGTTGGCAAACCAAACATTCTGCCACAAATTTTTGAATATCCGATTTAAGGTCATCCCAAGAAAATTCCTTCTTAAGCTCGTCGTAAGTTTTTAAAAATCCTGAGTGCCCTCCTAAGGGAGAAGTGTGCAAGTCCATAAGAATCTTTTGTTTTAGTTGGGAATTCTTACAAAGGTATAAGTGATCTTTGTACCATAAAGAATCATTTTGCTAGCTAAATGTATCAGACGTACTGGAATCTTGTTTTAACTTTTGAATAAGTGCCCACACTTCTTCGTCATTCTTCCATTCCTCCCTTGCTTCATTTATCCAATCTGGTTGGATAATAGAAATGGCACTCAACAATGCTTCCACATCCTCATCCTTTCTTGAGAGTGCATCTGCCACCACATTTTGCTTCCCTTTTTTGTAGATGATTTAAAAGTCGTAACCCAACATCTTTGTGACCCACTTTTGTTGCTCTTCAGAGGATAATCTTTGTTCTAAAAAGTATTTAAGGCTATCATGATCCGTTTTTACCTTGAAGTGTCTTCCCATTAGGTAGGGTCGCCATTTCTTAAGTGCATGGAGTATTGCCAACATTTCCTTCTCATAAATAGTTTTGTGTAAAAACTTTCCCTTGATTGGACGACTTTCGAAAGCAATGGGTCTTTCATCTTGCATTAAAACAACGCTGATTCCATTTCCATGTTCGAAGGCCTTTGTTGCTTCACCTTGGAATAGTCCTTCTGTGTGTTACCCTGTTTACCTTTACCTTTGCCTTTGCCCCCACGATTGCTTGTGGAAGCTTGCTTCTTCCATTTGCCTTTCTTGCCTCCTGCTGACAGTGCTACATCCTCATCCTGCTCAACTGGCTTGGCTGCCCCAAGTTGACCTTTCCTGATCTCTGTCTAAACGCAATCATCCCAAAACCTCTCCCATGTGGGAAGGGTCTCACGTGCACAAACCCCATCAACAAAGTTCGCCATGAACGGGGGAGGCCATTCACTGCAATCCGCACCAACTCAGTGGGTGGAATGGCCTCTCCAATTGCTACCAACTCATTTCTTACATTAGTAATCTTTGTGAGATATCCAGTTGCACTATCATTACCCATCTTAATGTTCTTCAACTTCTCCTTTAGGACCTTTTTCCGGTTCTCATTGGTACTCTGGTAGAGATTGGATAACGCTGTCCACATCTCATGGGAATTGCTCTTTCCTCTCACATGAGGAATGCAATGGTCTTTGACTCCGTCTAGAATCAACCTCTTACCCTTGTTGTTATTTTTATTATACTCAGCCAATTGAGTAGCATCAGTAGGCACAAAAATGGGGTTCTGTGCCAATAGATGCAATTCCAAATTAAGACATTAGCACAACATGGGACCATGCCATTCCAAGATTACAGGAAATTCATCGATTTGTGTGACAAGAGTACCCTTGAAGACAAGGCCAAATTATCTTAATTCTACCTGCAAAACCTTGCTTTAATAGACCTGAATGTTTGAGACTCCAATGCAAAGGTGGGAGACTTGCAATTGATGGCCCTTGCATAATGGATGAGTCATGAGGAGGCTAGGGCTAATGAGGTGAAGAGAATAATAGAAAAAGAGGAAAAATAACCCTCTACATTAGGGCAGAGCAAATAAATTCAATGGTTGTAATCAATATCCACAACATCATTTCCAATGATGCTCAACTTGCACCAAGATACCTAGTTACCTAATAATAGGCCATCTCCCATTTTGAGAACAATCTCAGAATGTTGGGGACTGAAGGCCACCAAGCATGTCAGAGAATATGGAATAACCTCCACATAGTCTCTTGATCATGCAGTATCACTCTCCTGAGAGATTGAGGAATGCATTGGAGAGAACACCCCTGTATAAACATGCCATACAAAGAGTGAAGATCAATTAGATTGGAGTTGAGTTCAACCCACCTTTTTTGTTGGGTTTGCTAGAAGGTGGGAAGGAAGAAGAAGAAAGAAAGCAGTGGGAATAGATAGATAAAAATGCAGGGTTCTATCCTCAGGAAGAGACACCTCCACAGAAGACTGGGATGTCAGAGAGGCCACCAGGGCGATGAAGGATATGGATATAGATGAATAGGTTGCTCAGAGGATGAGACACAGTTTCAATAGGGGAGTGATGATGAGGCTCATCAATAGGTAAACTATATGGGTCACAATACCACTCCCAAACTTATTAAGTTGTCTTTGCTCACATTTATTTACATATTTTGTTATATTTTTCTTAGTGAGAAGAGTGAAAGCGAGTTATTATATCATATGGCCTAATGTGTGTTAAATTCAGGAAATTGGAGAAGTTTTGAGTTAACTTGAGAGCAAGGAATCAGAGTAGGTTAGAAAGAGAGATTCTAGGAAGTGGCCTCACTCCTTAACTCCTCAGATCAGTTGAATATCTCTCCCCCCCCCTCTATCTCATCAACTCGGTGTCACTGGCAGCCAAGCAAGCCGAGTTCATTGGCAGCCAAACTATTTCCAGTGAAGGTAAAGTTATTCTCGAGTTAGGGAGCCAAGTATCCCTATTTCTAGGGAGTTGTTGGTAGCTCCAGTTTTGTATAAATAAGCAAGCTAAGGGACTCATTAGGATTTGAAGTTTTATTGTAGCCAAGAGGCCATTAAGTTGGAGCACACTTGATTTCTTTTGCTATGATGTATTTGATACTTTTATGATAATGAGAAATTCTATTTTGATCTAGCACTGAGTTGACTCATAGGGCTAAAGCTCTTGGTTTAGGGCCCAACCCTAGCAGCGTAAGTTCCTCCCTTTTGTGTCTTTATTCTTAGCTTAGAATGTTGATTAACTGTTGAAGTTATTTATGATTTTGTTTAGCTTAAAAAGTTGATTAAGTTGTTGCTTATCCATGCTTTCATTAGCTTAAAGAGTATATTAGTGTATTAGTCTAGTGAAGGAGAATATACCCGAAAAGCTTGTGATGTTGACCTCTATCTCATCTCCCTTATGGGATCATGATTAGGAGACCCCACTCTCACAGCCAAAAAACAAAGTTTGTCGTCTGTTAATTGCATATATTAAGTTTCAATCTTAGCTAGATAATTGTTTATGATTTCCTGGAAATATTTGCAGTGGTTATCCCGCTTGTTAAGCATGTTGTAGCTTAGAAGGTAGCCCATTTCACATATCTAGTCCTTAATAATAGTTAGATCATATTTTCTAAATTCAACTCATATTTTCCATGTTGACATGCAATAATTTGTAAATGAAAAGAGATACAGGTTTTATTGCAGGGATTGTCGATCTATAGGAAGGGAATCCTCCAACCAACTCCGCCTAGGTCTTCTCCACCTTTTGTTGATGTATACTAGCCCATATTCCTAACTTTTGTTTTCTAGACACCGTGAGCAAGTTTTTTTAGGTAGATTCAGCCTTCTTGGAGTGTTGGGATTGGCCTTGGGTGATTCTCACCTCCCCTACACCTTCCACAACTGTCATGTGCATTTCCAACACTTCATCTCACCATTCTTGTCCTCCAAAACCTCTCAACCAACTTCTTGTAGCAGTTCAAGACATCCTGTAGCAGTTTCCTGTAGGAAACCTGTAGCAGCTTCCTGTAGGAAACCTGTAGCAGCCTTTTTTGGACCTGTTTGACCTGTAATGATAGTCTAACCTAGTTTAGGAGTAGGTTAACCCCTCATCCTGGACTCCATGACCACAATATCCACCTAGACCAGTCCTTTCACTCATTTCCTGTTGAAATTTGGTACCGGAGGACAGGTGGTTCCCTAAGGCTTTGATATTTGGCCTAGGGAAAAGTGTCCAAAAGAATTTAATTTTTCTCCTAAAGTAACTTTATAATTTTTATAAAGTTAA
>APFE030675834.1:2895-49255 GCA_000404065.3 Pinus taeda
TTATTATTCAGAGAGTAATGTTCCCTTGCCTCTTCGATGGGGCAACCTCCAATAGAGCAGAGCTCGATTACAAAAATAAGACACGATGCTCCTCGCGGGGAGTTTCTATCCTTTATATATGACTCCTATGAGTAATACCATGGGTCAATACCGCTTATTACTAATACCATCTATCTAATACTACGGCCCATTTGCAACTAACTGTGGTTCCTTTATTAATTGTGGATTAACCACTTACAATTATTACTATGGGCTTTATTGACTTTTGACTATGACGTGGTCCCATTACATAGATAAGGGGGTTAGGGTGGGTCCCTAACAGACTTTGGGAGATGATATTATTGCATTTCTTAGCAGAGATCGAAGAGATGGTGGTAGATGAGGATACTTCTAGTATCCTATATAACTTATTTCCCAAAGAAATAATAACAGTGCAAGGCCTCAACTCATATAAAACATAATGATCCTAGAAGTATGGTTTCCCTAATAATACATCAAAAAATTCAAGAGGAGAAACATCACATAATGCCTCATTTATGAATTTCTTGATGTTGTAGGGAAGATGACATTATTGGTTGACATGTAGATCTCATCCTTGGTGAAGCCACTTGATGGTGTAGGGCTCTGTGTGTGGTGTGGTCGGTAGTCCCAAACATTTCATGACCTCTGGTGAAATGAGGTTCTTTTCACTCCCGCTGTTGATAATGGATTGGAGTAGCGAACCCTTCACCCACATTTGTGAGTGGATGAGAGATTCCTCATCCTTTGGATCTTTGGGCTCAATATTCTCGATCTTGGTGGTGGCAACGAAGGTGCTAGGCTCTGCATCAATAATATTCTTCCCTTTTCCATTCCCATTATTGGGTTCTAACTCAGAGTCATAACATGAATCTCATTCTAAATCCTTAAGCTCGGCCACCAGTGATTGCTTGGCCTAACACTCACTTATGTTGTGAGTGGGGCTCTTGTGGAACTCACACCACTTTCCTGTGTCCTTCTTTTTCTTCGTGGTGTTGTTCTTGCTTGTAGATTTGATGGGTTGTCTCGAGTCACCCAAACTTCATGTTTTCCTTTGTTCTATGGTTTTGGGGTGCCTTTAGCTTACTTTACATTCACAGATCCAAAGACTCACTTATTTTGTTTAAATGTTTGCTCAATATTAACATTGTATCGGTAGGCAGCACCAAGCGAGGAGATATCTAGGACCTCCATCTCGTCTTAGATGTATTTGTGTAGACAACCACGATACTTGAGTGCTAGATGTCGATTAGAATCCTTGAAACCTAACTTCGTTCGAAGGGTATGAAAACTATTTATGAACTTCGACACATCCTGGTCCCTTTTGTGCCATAGTTTGGTCCACTTTATGTAATTATCTTCCTAGCTCCTGGCAGGGTAATATTGATCCTCAATGGCATATTAGAAAGAGTTATGAGTGGTTGCAACTAAAAACAATCAGGGGGCGAGTTTGGGGAGTGAAAAAGTAATATTTTCCCTATTGGAAAAATCATGAACCAAAAAATACCATTCTAATAGATTTAACCATCTATCTACTACATCTGCATATATCTCGCATTCAAATATGGGAATATCAAAGTTGACTTGTACCTTGAAGGGAGTGGTGCCTCTAGAGTGTCTGTCGGATGAAGATGCATCACCTGTGGGAATCTATCGAAGGATCTAGGAAAAGTGTTCCATCATCGCATTCCTCTATCGCTTAAGGGCTTCAAGCAACATTTTATAGGTATCTCCTTGTCCCTCGTCTTTCTTTTCTTCCACCATGGGGGGCCATCAAGGTTCACAAGGCTGGTCTTGCAAAGGTTCAACCAGTTCGAGCCCTAACTCCTTATACCCTGACCTCCTTTGGGACATGAAAAAAAAATAGAGAAAGAAAATATCACTCTAATACCATTGATCTGTACTTATGCGAGAACGCAACAAAATACAGATATAAACATAAGCACAGAGATGCACCAAAAATAAAACTTCATTTCATTAATATCAAAGAATTGAAATATGCTTACATATAGAATGGAAATAAATGATCTCAGCCAATGGTAACTTATCTCTTAGAAGCGATGTGGTAGATACATGCCTCTAAACTATGCTACAATGAGGCTCGAAGGTCTATTTATTATTGAGAAACAATGGAAAACCCTAAACATCCAAAAACCTAACCGAAGGAGATGAAGCACCAAAACTATGGGCCCCGGGGTCGTAACTTTGGCATCCGATCTTGGTTTAATGTGCTGATAACTCATTAGAAATATATATCTGAGGAATATAAATTTCAACTACAAACATCAATTAAAGACTTGTGTTTGCCCATTTTCCCAAAAAACATCATTTTGGGCCTCAAAACGGCTCTGGAAGTTTAGGACTGGAAAAACTGCCAAAAATAGTAAATTGTGCTACAATTACAGGAACTGAAATAAATAATGGTACAATGTTGGGTGTCCAAGTGGAATAGGTAGGTGGCCAACAATATCCCCCTAGATCATTCTTTCATCTTCCATATTCTTTCTAAATTATCCTGATTTTGTCTAGAATTCATTATAGCAATAGGCAACTTATGGTCTTTGGCCTTATGTCCTAAATGATCACATATGAAACATCTAATATGTCCAATATGTGGTAGAGAGGGATCAAAGAGTTGGTTGGAATTCTTTCTAATTCTTGTGCCATGAATTCTATAGTCCACAGATTTATGTCTGTAACCATTACATAAATAACATTACCCATAAAACAAATTTTTCTGCCTGAATATTGATGGAGCTGGTTGGGAAATATCCTTATTCGACTGCTTCTTCTGCTAGGAAAGTCCTGTCTCTCTTCTTCTTCAATTTGTTGAGGTGTTTCAAATTCTTGACAACTAAAATGCTTAACATTTATGATACCTCTTCTTGTTTTATTCTTCACCTCTTGATTTTGATGGTGGTTTTCTTCATTTTGACTAGAAGTTTATGCTTTGGGATTTTCACTTTTTGCCTCATTTTTTCCTTTTAGGATTAATATACTTTCTTTTCTTTCTACTTATAACTTTTCATAGTATTTGTTTTGATCCTTAATCATATTTTTTATCTAATCTTCTATCTTCCTCATTTTTTCCAACTGAATTTTCAAATCAGAAATTTCCTTCTTGGAAACATATTCTTTCTCCTCAAGAATTTGTAGCAATTTCTTCAGATCGCTATTGTTTAAAGTGAGCTTCTCAATTAGCCTTGCTTGAGTTTGGTTTTCAGTAAGAAGGGTTACTAATATTTCAATCTCTTCATCTTCATATTCTTACATTGGAAATACATGTTCCTCACCTCTTGAGGAATCAACTTCAAAAATCTAATTATTATCTTTTTCAATGACTCCAAGATCATCATCACTAGATTGGAAAAAAGAAATGAAATTTTCATGACTGAAAATATTGTCTACCATACCTTTTATTAGGAGAGATTCTTAAGGTTTTTCAACATTCTTGGCTTTTTTACAACTCTTCTTCTTGTGAGATTGTTTCCTCTTATTTTTCGCCATGGCCCATTATCTACTCTCAAGTGATCAAGCTTCATTGAGATAACCTATCTCTAATACCAATTATTAGAGAGGAGTCCACTACTTGGGGGGGTGGTCAATTAGTAGTGCCTGTGATTATATAATTTTTAACTCTTTTTACCAAAGCACATGATTAAGTAATTCATTATCGGAACTTGTGAAAGGAACATGAAATCAATGTATCAAAACATGACGTGAAATCACCATATAAAATCACCATAAGGGATCAACAAGGAAAACATGCACATAAGAGGACACAAATGTTTTATGGTGTAAAACCCTCTACAGGGAAAAAAACCACATGTTGCTCCTGCTTCTCAAATATTTTATTATGATGTACAAATTTTTACATAGAGGAGCTACCACCTAGTAACTGGAAGACTCAACTACTACGCAAATATTCTAGCAAAATTAGTTGGAAATAATCTTCTCTCATGACTCTACCAACAATCATTTGTTAAAAGCCACCACAACCAACGAGTCTCGCCCAACTCTACTAGACTATGGAGAAACTTCTTCTCGTATTGATCTGTCTACTAGAAGGTCCCAACCTTATCTACAAACTATCTATTATGAAGGATCAACTCCTTGAACACATCCAGGCGAACCACCTTTCATGCATCTTCAAACTGGGCTCTCGAATATGCTCAACATGAGCAACCAAAGAGGCTCATTGGTTTGAATAAGAAATCTCATAAAGCACCCATATCAACATAGATATAAATGTGCAATATGATGGATAAAACACTATATCACACTCTCACAATCACACCCATCAATAAATCAACAACACACTCTCACACAAGTATATCACAAATTGATTTCAATAATTTCCAAACCAATACCACTAGAAAATACCATGGTTATGTCAATAACCAGGACACTTGTACCATGGTAATCTCCAGACCAATACCACAAGAAAATACCATGGTTATGTCAATACCTAGGACATTTGTACCATGGTAATATCCAAACAAATACCATGGCAAATTACCATGGTTATGTCAATACTGTTGAAACTTGTACCATGATAATACCAAAACCAAGATCACTTGTACCAAAGTAATACTTGCTCCACACTCAAACCAATACCATCACAACTGTCAAAGCACCCTACAACTAACAAGGCAAGCAACATAATCGTAACATGTACACGTAAGCTAGGAACTTACTCATTTGTCATAACTATACACACTCAAGTCATTTGCGGTACATGCCCAGGTTAACATCAATTCCAACCATCAATCATTGCAACACAACAACAACATCATCAATGTACTTGCAACATATGCATCTCCACATAGGCTATCAAGTTGAAATCAATGCAAACAATTAACTCATCATCAATGTACCTGCAACACATGCATCTCCACATACCCTATCAAGTTGAAATCAATGCCAACAATTAACTCATCATCAATGCCAACATGTATAATAAATATCAACACCACCATATAATAGCCCAACTCCTATCAAATATGTGCCAATATATAAAGAAGTAATATAATGCCAATAATATTGTAATGCGTCATAAAATGACACCGTAAATATAATCCATGTAATAATGAATGCACTAACAAATCTAATCCATATAATAATCAACTCACCAACAAATATTAACTATATAATAATGAACACTCTGTATTTATTAATGCAAACACACCACATATATTTTAATGTAAACTCCAACTATCACTAATCTAGCAATAATATAATTCAACACACCATAATATATAATGCTGATCATTGCCAATAATAGCTAATGCTACTAATAATTCGAGAATGATATAATATATAATACATAACGTCTGGTACCATCCAACAAAAATAATACCATAACGCACCATAATAAAAATGTACTCGGAAAGCAACGTTTCCATGTTTCTCTGTCACCTACACTACTAAATATGTCATCTACTACATTACCTTTTCATATGTCATCTACTATAATATTTCCACTACATTACCTTTTCCTTCGAATATTTTCTTGACACATTATTCATTCCTTTAATATTACATACATTGCATATTCTGTCCTTTATTTCTCTTTGTTATGTTGATTTCTTGAATGCACATGTCTAATCTCTCAATCTTTAGAATAGTGTGTAATAAATTCACATAATGTGAATGTGAGCTTCATTTTCTTTCCTCCGCTAGTTCTTTTTTGTTTGAGATATAGTATATTTATCATATGAATTTCTTCAGCAAAATTTATGATTTCCTCGCATTATTTGGTTCTATTCTGCAAATGTAATTTGTTGTACTGAGTTCTCTCTGTGAGTGATTTGCAATGGTGATATGTATGTGCACGACTTTTGAATTCTTTTCCATATTTCCCTGAGAAGTATGTTGTAGGTTCTTAGAAGTATGTTGCTTTCTCTCTCAAAGGTGCTCTTAGATATCAAATGAATGAATTTTAATGTTTTTTTAGGATTTTGTTTCCAAAACACTCAAGGAAACCCGTTGGTAAAAAAAGTGACAACGTTTTTTAGGTTTATGTTGTTTCGATGGGATATGTTTTCCATAAATGGAAATGAGTCTCGACTTTGAGGTATCATTTATATCTTTTTGGAAATTATCCCACGCATTCAAGGGGCGGATCCCCTAGTAGGAAATGGATTCCCTTTTTTTGAATATAGATCCTCTATGTTCCAATTTAAAAAATGGTCAAATCTTCTTGATTATGATTCCATTTTGATATTTCTCATTTCCTCGACTATTTGATAATGGGAGTGTCACTTACTACATGTGATTTTGGTCCTAGCCCAAAATTTACTAAAAAAATGTGTGTGATGTAACAATTGATGTTTTATAAATGATCCTTTTGATATCCAATAAAATCTCACAATAATTTTTTGGTGTTTTAGACACAACCAAATGACCCATATCACCAACATCTCCTCTTAAATCCAAAGCCTCCCCTTCACATTTAAGAAGTTCCTCTAAACAATGAACCTTCTCTACAAACATGAAGAGTAATCTTGAGGAAACCCAAGGCTCTATCAAATTCTTAGGAAGATATTATTTAGCTCCTAGAACATCATTAATGCCAACTTTTATCTTCCTGTCATTGCCTTCATCTTGATCTTGAATTTTATTTTTTAGCATGGATGGGTCAGCTCGATTCACTTCCTTGCCATCCTTTCTAACATTTGTTCTGGCCTCAACTACACACTTAAGTATAAAACCCTTGTTTCCTCATCTTCGTAGGTTTTGACTTTTGTGGGATTTTTTTTGGAGTGTCTCCTTCACTATCGATTAGAACGACTCTCTGTCGTCCCTTTTCAAAACTTCCCAATTTTGACCTTTCTTTTTAAGTAGTAGACATTTCACGTCAAGAAGAAATAGAAGGGGAACATGATGAATGTATACAAAGGAGTCTAAAAATCACACAACAAATCTAGAGAGACCTTAGTGGTTCCCTCTGTAACGTAGTGTTGGTTTGGAGATTGGAAGTTATTCCATCAACCTGATTATTTGTAACAAGCGAAGATCGATAATAGTTTCCTGTTGACAAGACAATTATATATTCCTTCCTAATCCATAGGTGTATCCATTGGTCATTTTTATCTCTTTCATCAAATTAGTTGGTGTCATCTAATAAATAATGAGACTCCTCATCCACACACAAGTGCTCCAAAGAAAATTTCATTTTGTCTTCATAGTTTGGAAGGTGTTGTCACTGTAAAAATGACCCTCCAAAATTTTTTCCTATGTCGATTTTGGAGCCTACGTTAACTGTCATTTCAAGTCCCCATGTGTCATCATGTAGTTTTATTTTATATTTGTGTGTTTTCTCCTAATGTCACATCCTCTTAAATCAATGTGTCTCAAGCATCGTCACTTAACCATTAGAAGTGTTCTAGTTAGTAAGTGTATGGTTCAGTGAACTCACAGTCTTTCTTGACTTCGAAACTTTACTTCTAGCCATGCACACACTCAAAAAGCATACAAAAGTAGGAAAATCAAGAAAATCACTCACAAAATCCAAAAGTACACTTTGAGTTGATGAAGCCATGCTCTTGAGGTGAGTGCACTCCTTCGGGCTGAAGAAGTGCACCCTACATGGGTGCACCCATTCAGGCTGAGAAAGTGCGCCCTACGTGGGCACACTCCTTCATGTCGAAGACATGCACCCTCCTCAATTTCATGCATGAGCCAAATTGTTGCATGAGGGTGACTCCTAGAAAATAGGAACTGCCTTAACTCCTTCTTAACTAATCCTTTCATGTAACGACAAGTGGCACTCATGCATGAAACCATTTTGCACGTTAATTTTTTTAAATAAACTCATTCTTTCCATAATTATTTCATCTGAATTGAGCACAAAACTGGAGAATTAAGAATCCCTTCATCAACCAGTGCAACAAGTGAGTTTCCATGCCCAATATTGTCATTGTTTTTCATAATTTCACTATCAAATATTTCTTTTCTTACTGTTGATCTCTTTTTTTCCAGTTGCTTTGTTGGGGTTTAGTTGAATCGTCATCTTGCAATTGTGAATCTACTTTTGTATGCAAGAGAATCTTCACATTCTTCAAACCTTCCATATTCCACCTTTCATGTGACAACAAATATAAATCCTTACAGGATCTTGTCTTTCCCATCTTATCATCGAATCCTATTAATTAAACTTATTTCTAAGTTTTATGCAGGCATAGCGCACTTCCTAAGCTCGAAGCTCCTTAGCCTTGAAATTTTTTCCCTCTGTAACTCAGTTTTCTTCCTAAGCACATGTGCACATCATGAAGGCATGAACCTTTTCCCTTCAACCCTTCACAGTGCTACAATGATCACTCTTTCCCTCAGGGTGCATGAGTGCATCATGAAGGCATGAAGCTCCATCCATTCAACACTTTAGTGTGTCACAATGCACCCTCCTTTTCCTTGAGCACATAGGTGCACTTTGAAGACCTGAAGCTTTGCTTCCCTCATTGTTCATCCCTTTGGAGTTGGACAGTGTGCCCTCCTTGTCTCATTGGGCACAGGGGTGAATAGAGGAGACCTAAAGGACCATTTCCCCATTCCTTTGACCCTTCAAGGTGCTACAGTGGGCCCTATTTTATTTTTTCCTCTTTCTTGAGCCCATGAGCACACAATGAAGTGACAAATGATCATGCATGCCCCCTTCATTCTTTGAAAGTGTGCCCTTCTAATTTGCACGTGTATTGTTTCTTGCATGAAAGTTAATTTTGGCTTTCATTCATAGTTTCTTATGCTTTTTCATCCGCGATGACTCTTTGAACGTGATTTACAAGTTATGATGCATAATTAGTTTTTTTAAGTTGATCTTGTTGCTATGAGTGTGGTTCCATAAACATGTTCCTGTACTACAAGTGTTACCACCATGTCGTCATTTGTTGGAGACATGTGCAACACAAAGTAGCCTATCAAGAACTTTTAGTAGAAAGCATTGATGAGCCAATTGAAGTTGCAAAGCCTAACATTCCTACCTATTTGGACACTCATTGTTTCATTGACAAGACTACAAAGGTCACTTGGACCAATATCTACAACAAATTCATGGAGGAGAATTTTCCTGAGGACTTAGAGGATGTGCATGCATATATCAACATTAAAAAGTCTAGGGTACATAGGATCACATGTAGATTCCTAGTCATTCCATGTGCAAAATCTATTGAATGGATCATCACACACATGGATGAATCTTAGCTTGTGTTTCATTGTGAGAGTGGTAGTCAACTCGCCACCTATTAAGGTGTGGATATGTAGACATATTATAAGATGCTCAAGACCAATGAATATGAAAATGACCACTTCCACACAAAATGAGTCACTCTTGACATGACCGACGTAATCAAAACAATCATTTCGGGAGCCTTCCAATTTTCGCCATTGCCCATCAACAGTTTATCAAACAAAAATCTTAGGATACATATATTTGTATTTTATATCTATGTATTGTGAGATGTTTGGGCACAAGAACACTAAAGTGTTCCAAGATAATTATATATATATGCTCAATCAGTTGGTTACAAATGGAAAATATTTCAATTGGGTGGATATAATATCATAGGACTTACGGTGCCAGGTGGGGCAGGCTAATGCATCTTTACAGGAAAATCAAGCACCATAATTTTACATGTCTACATTTCTTCTAGATGTAATTTATGCACGGTATCCATTACTAAAGCTATATTGGAACTAGACTCCTAAAGAGAAGTTCCCATATTATTTCCACTTTAGGTTATTATCAAAGGGAAGCTTCATAGGCACATATGACAGATTGTTTGAACACTTATTTGCATCCTTTTTTCGCATGATATTAGAGGCATCAGTGATCAAGTGAAGGATTCACTTCAAGATATTGTGAATATGTTTTCATCTCCTGAGGGCACATATATCATATGCTTCGAATTTCAAATAACCCTCATCTTATGCCATAATATGTGAGAAACAAGGGGGTCATGTAGGAAGCGGAAAATTCATTGGACAAGGGGTTCTCGCGAGCTCTTCACAAGAGGAAGAAAGCCCCTTGGCCTATCTTTCAATTGAGTAATGGATTATATTAATTAAAGAGTCACAAGGTGATAATAGCTAGGATAGTAGAGCTGAAGTGCCTACACTTCACCACCAAAGACTTCCATGCATATGATCCTACGAAAATTTCAAACAACATTTTCAAAGGATCAATCATAACATGTGGTATTCATCAACATGTTGACTAGAAGATGAAAACATAAGGAATTGGTACAATTCAATAATGAAGACACATCTAGCCATGAAGACTAGTTCACCCTACGATCCATCATATTTGGACTTGTAGTAGAAGGAGGAGGAGCAAACAATGCCTCAAGTAAAGAAGATGGCTCCCAAGAAAAGGATCAGGCATTCATCAAGCAAGATCAGTAGGAAATGGAAGGCTAATGCTCTAAACACAGGAGATACACAAAAAAATCTATAAAGGAGAGGAAGGGAAGAAGAAGAAGAAGAAGGAGAAGAAGAAGAAGAGGAGGAGGTGGAAGAGAGCAAGAAGAAAGATAAGTTTCCTGAGAAGCATCAGACAAAAGAAGAACAGACGAGAAGGATAGAAGAAGAGAAGTTGAGGTAGTCCTAGGAGGATGAAACAACACTGAGACCAAAAAAATGAAAATTGACTCAAGACCGAGAGGAAGAGAAGTTATAGGAATAAGATACCATCTAGCCCATGAATGATGAGCCTAGTACTCTAGATGAACAACCATTCAGAAGTGGACATTTTCCATAAAGAGAGATGGGGATTACACTCCACCAAAAGACCAAGTTATGGATGTTTGCAGTGTAGCATTTCTTTATCTAATAAAGAGGATTGTGTAGAGAAGACATAAATACATTCCCAATGATCCTCAAAACTCGGTATCAATTTCCACAGAGAAGGTGATAACCTCAAGACTAGATTAAATCCAAGGGAAGTCATGGCGGAAAATGTTGAATTTTCTATAAGTAACACAAGATAAGTTATAGTACTTATTGAATGATAATTTTAGGCTGAGAAGAGAAATGGTTGCGGTGAAGAAATAGGTAGAACATCTCTTAGCAGAGAACCAACAGTTGTCATCACAAAAATCAATACCGTAGAATTGCAATCAGCCATACTAGAAGAGTTCAGAGCAATGAAGGATACCATCCAAAAGAATGTAGAGGAAGTGGTGAAAATCCTAAAGATAAAAAAAAGAGCAATTGATCAGATGAAGTAATGGGATGCTAAATATGTGGATGCTCCACAACATTTGGAAAGGAAAGACATGGCCTATGCCAAGATAGATAGAGTTCAGTTGAGACTCCACCAACAAAACTACTCCCATTGTGGGGCACAACCGATTAGTACTATGGATGCATAAAACCAATTACGTAATTGGTTTGAGTCTCTAACATAGAAGCATGGGATTCTGACCATGAGAAACCTTGAAGCAATCAAAGGAATGGAGGTCATCTTCTAGGAGATTAGGGATTAGATTGAACAAATCAAGGAAGTAACAAAATGAGAAGTCTTGGAGATGACTAAAGATATTATTCATCAGTATTCCTTTGCACCAGTCAAACTACACATGAATCTTTCATCGTTATGGAATAATATGCATTCAAGCTCGAAGAACATACTAACATAGGCATTGGAGGTGAAGATGTGCTAGAAATGAGACTCTCCAAACTAGATTGAAGACATCACGAAGGAGTTGAGAGCATGACACACCTACATCACAAATAAACTTCATGAAGAAGCAAATGATTTATCCATTTGATGAGTCTTTTTCCATTCACAATTTTATCTTATTAGGCCACCAAATCATTTGTAATTATTCTTATGTAATAAATGTTATATAATGAATTCCGAGGGACATATGTGGAATATAAAAAGACACACATTGGAATGTAAAGAGACATATAGTGAATATGAATAGTTATACGAGTTCAAGAGTCATAAGGAAGCTCAAACATCATTTTACTTGTTACAAATAACTCCTCATAACTCTAGCAAGATGCTTTTTGGGACCAAGCTCTTAGGAGTTTTAGCCTTGGTTTCTCTTGCACTACACAGGAGATAAATTATTCTTTGGAGACGCAAGTTGTGGCTTCATTTTCCACTATTGGATATAATTTTTCATTCATGTAACAATGTACTTGGGATATTATGCTTATAATCAGAAGCTCAACAAGCCAACATTCCTTCATACATGTATCATAGATGTGGTTGGACTATTCGGATTATCTGTATGGTATATGTCACTTTATTCACATACTAAGTTAATGAATTGTTTTGTTGCTTAGATATGTCTATTATTGAATGAATGCTTTTATGTTTTAACAATTATTGTTTACTATGTGGACTAATTGACAAGTTCTCAACAAGTATTTATCATTTCCTTGGGTCCCCCTTTAGGATAGTACTACTACTTTTCTAACTGGTGGCTCGTTTCTCTCACTAGTCACATAGGTCTCCCTAGTATGCCTTACATTGGGTGTCTCCTGAAGCTCACATTCTTTATGACCCAAAGAGGCATTGTGTACTCTTATGTCTGATTGTATCCAAGGAATGTCATGGAAAACCATTCAACAGTGGTTAAGCCATATGCCTGGATGGGAGTCCTTTATCAAATAGTGTGAGATCTAATTGGGACTTCACATTGAGGAGGTCCCTTATGATTTATTGGAATCCAACACCGTCAACATTTATCGGGTTATAAGGAGGGCTAGATATCAAGCTGAGCCTATGAAGTTTGTTTGAGTCTCTTATCTTTAATGGATTCATCCCAAATCATAATCCTGAGGTGTTTCTCCAAATATTTAGATCTTGCAATCCATGTGGAATTTCTTCATAACTTGTCACAATTTAAATTTGATTACAAGGGTACAAAAACTGTTCTTCATTTCACTGTTGAATTTGTTCAATTTTGCTTCTTAAATGGTGTTTTATTCAGAATAAATCCTTGTGTGGTTGTTTACTCTTATGTTGGATGGTCCTGCGAAGCAATGGTGCTATTCTCTACCCACTTCTTCTATCACATCTTTTAATCACTTGGTTAACGATATTCATCGAGTTTTTGAGAATTATGAATATCAATATGTTATTGATGAAATTGGTCAACTTAGAATGGAATTGAATGAATCTCTTGAGAATTTTGTTGATCGATTCCTTCATATTTGTTATTAATTTCCAGATGAGCAGGTGGCCTACCAGTTCTTAGATGAGAATTTTCGATTCTTATTTTGGATGCCAAGGAAATATTTCGAATCAGATCCATCATGTCCTTTTGATCAAGAATAATTTTAACATCCAGAGGCAAAACCAGATATGCTCTTTGTCCCATATCATCCTCCCTTTGATGTTCCATATGTTGAAGCTAGACCAATTATTAAATAAGAGGATCATCTTGGGGACAAAGAACTCATATTTCTCTCACATCTCTCATTTGATGGTGATTCATACAACCTCATCAATCAACCATATTCAAATATTGATATTCCTCCCATCAATCTTTCACCCGTCGATCAAGGTAAAACCTTGGATGATAATGATCCCAATGATTTTCTTCTCTCTGAATTTTATGGTAGCGGTCGTTCAAGTAATATATATAAATATTTGTTCCCATATGAAGATTTGGATTTGCAGGAGTTTTAAAAGGATTCTGACATGATTATCGAATATTTTCTTTCAGGTATGTCTCCTATCAATCAAGACGATGTCATTCTTATCATTGAAGATTTTTTCACTAGTACAGAGAATATATCTTTTGTTGAATCTCATGAGTTAACTATTGAATCATGTTTTGATAAGAAGTTGACCGTGTTTTCTGGGAATCCAAAGATGAGTCAGGTGAGTAGGTAACTTTAACTAAATCTTGTAACAACTTCCTCACAAATCTACCCAGGTAACCAGCCAATTGGGGTAAACATGCAACAAGAGGCTATCAGGATTAGGTTTGACCTTCTATGTGACCTTAAGGAAGTGGAATGACGGAACACATCAACCAACCTATCCACATCAGCAGCAAAACACTCAAGAGACATGTCATCGACTCAAACATCATGTCCCTTGGTCCCATTGATGTTCTGGACATCTTAAGACTCAATCTCTCTCATGCTATAGTCATGAAAGCATCCAGAAGCCCAAAGTTGCTCTCACAGGCTTGCTTGCTAGCATCTAGAGAACCAATTTTCTGGTGTTATGCCAACCTCCTCGGGTTTTGAGCCATTGTTTTAGGCCCAGAACCCAGGTCACTACTCAGAATGGAATGATAACTTAGGAGTAGTAAAAGAACTGGGAAACAATGATGCATGAGTGATAAGATAAACAAGACCTTAATCAGACCCCTACTAGCCATGGCAATGATTTCGTTAAACATGAAGCAAGCATGTAATCTACATGTGTAACGAATAGAATTAAACATAGGGATATTGTACTTATCTGAGAATCACTAAGAACCATTGTTCGCTCATGCCATTTGTTGCATTGCCATCTATTAGGCCATAGATACATTATCCATTCATTTACAAGAAAAAACATGTTGAGATCCATACATAGTTGTTGTCATAAAACACACATATAACTAGCATAATAACAACAAAAATACTCATGAAAGTACAACCATATAAACCACTCATGATCCATCAAAATGCTCATATAAATACAAGGACAAATAACCTTTCATTAATGGTGCAAAAACCAAACCCGGGATGGGATTTCAACATTACACCCACCCATAGAATGGATGAGCCCGATCTCTCTTTAACCATTCACCCCGTGCCATATTCCAAGCATGAATGTGGCACTCAAACCAAAATAACTCAACAAAGGTATATCGAGGCTAAACCACCTCACCCTCATTAGTAGAAGCTAGCTTTACCATAATCCATCCCAGATCACTAGGCCAACACAATGAACACATCACAATAGGCTTCATCATGTTCTCCACCCAATCACTAGGCTAAACAAGCATGGATGCCACCAGATTTCTCCACCTACACAGTGAGGAATTTTATTGTCTCCTAGTCTCTCAGGCTTTACTACAATCCAAAGCTGGCTCATAAGGCCCTAAACCAAAACCCACTCTCTATAGTTTACATCATATCCCAAACCCAGGATTACTAGGCCTAATGAAGAGAAAACCACCTCTTGGCTTTACTATATATCCTGCCATTCACCGACAAGGATTCCTCGACCCACTGAAGCAACAAAATCTTGGCTTTAGTGTAATCCACAAGGTAGCTCAGAGGTCACTAGGCCAATGGCTTTATTGTGATCCACAGTCTGGTTCAGGGAAAACTAGACCATGTGCTCTATCATTTAGAGATCCACCCCACTCAACTTTGAATCCATCTGGCAATCCAGATCAACCAAAACGCGAGAATCCCATCACACAATGGCTATCCAGAAATGGAAAGGTTATGCTGAAAACACTATTACGCCTGGAAAATCCAATGCCACAATAGCCAAAGAACCACATGCAATACCATGCATGCCAAATATAGTAAGGAAAATTCGCATAGAATTTGATACCTACAATGAATCCTACTCTAGCTACTTGATCTTGCCTTTCCCTGCTTAATATTTGCTTCCTTTTGCCTTATTTTCCTTTCTTGATCCAATGGAAACATGCTCTAAGAAAAATGTAAGTGTCCAAGAGTGAGAGAGAGAGAATAATCCGAGAGCTTCAAAACTCAACTAAAAAAAGGTTACCAATTGATCCTCAAAAAGCCTTTTTATGAATAAGGTTTTTATTTTCTTCATTTTTCATTATTTTCCTTCATTTTCCTCCTGTTGGAAATAATACTAAGAGGGGGGGTGAATCAGTATTATCTAATATTTTCAATAAACACTTGCAGATCTGACTAATGAAACTTGCATATACCTTACAGATTTTAATTTAAATTATTCTTTAGATGTTAACCATTAATCTGTATGTCAGAACCATATAATAATGAACAGGAACAAGAAACATAGACAGTCACACCAAAGAACACCAGATATAAGGTGGAAACCCAATGTGGGTGAAAACCACCTGCTGCAATATGTCTCTATCTTCTTTCAAAGAAACTTCTTTTTACAATGATTCTGTACTGGTGCAGTCCTTTACCAGTACGTAGGCTGCTACCTGCAGAGAGCTACAACCCTCTCTCATTCTCCATCTTCTCTTGGAAGGGAGCTACAACCCCCTTAGCTCTTGTACTAGCTGGGATACTAGTACGCAGGCTACTACCTACTGAAGGCTACAACCTTCTCTTTTCTTCCAGGGACCACGTTTCATAAATTTTCAGACTGGATCCATCAACATCAAATAATCATCAAGTATATAGCTAACCATCCAATAAATTCTTAGAAAACTGTAACCAGAAGATAATACCAGACTCCAATTTTAAACCCAGAACAAGATAGGTATAAACAAAAACAACGATAATATATTTCAAGAAAAGTCCGCAACTTCACCAAGAGTAACCTGCGGATATCCGCACTTTTGCTGTGTCAAGCCTACGTAGCTCCGCACCTGTACTGTCTGTGGCCTGCGCAGCTCCGCACTTTCTTTGTCTATGAACTGTGCACCTCTGCACCTGAAGGCATCTCTAACCTGTGCACTTCCGCACTTGCGCTCTCTGTGGCCTGTGCAGCTACACACTTTCTCTGTCCATGCACTGCACACCTCCGCACCTATAACTGTCTCTGTACTGTGCACCTCCGGGTATAGACAATTTATCAGTCTTCTCTTATACCCCAGACTATTAGATTTACAGATCTGATCATACGCCAAAAGAATCTCGACCCACCAGTAGATCTGACTTGCACTGCTCGGGTTTCTCTTTGATTCAGGTCCAGCTATGACTCACTAATTGATCACCAGAATTTTATATCTTGCTCTCTCAAGATATTCAACACACACTGCTACAGGGCCAAGAGATCTCCTTTCCTTTTTATAGACTAGGCCTTACTCAAACCATGAACCAAAACCATTGAGAAACAAAACCAAGGACTCAATAGTTGGGTTCAACTCTTTTGGATGCAATACCATGAACCAAAACCATAGGATCAATACTGTTAGGCTAAATACCATGAGCCAACCATAAGTTTTCCCATGTGCGCGCATATTTCTTTGCATGAAAGTTCGTGAACTTTAGGTCCGCACTTTTTGTTCGGAACACCTGCAAGCTTGTCCGCACCTTCTGAATGGTTCACCTGCGAAACCTGTCGATGTCTGCACCTTAGTGAACGGGAACCTGCGGATCTCTTATTTTCTACTATTTTGAGTGCCTGAACTGAGCTCTATCATTTGAGTGAGTTGCCATCAAGGACAACAACACCTGTGCCATAAGTCAAACCTGTGTCATAATTCCAACTATCTCCCCCTTTGGACTTGATGGCAACCCCAAGTCACTCAAAATCATCCTTACCCTTTGACATCAAGGGCAAAGGGTGATGCTCCCCTTGAGAATATGCGGAAATCTCTGCTCTGTTGTCCTGTCCAAACTCCCCCTGACTGAAGGCAAGTTCTGCAAGAAAATGTTCTATAAAAGAAATAAACCTTGATGCAATATATATGACCTTCCTATCACCAAAGATTCATACTTACAACCATCTCCCAACCATTGGGAATAAACCAAGAAATTACATGATAAAACAAGAATATTACTTTATCCATCCCAGGCATAGTGGGGAAACCAAAATAGGTCGTTACATGACCTTGAGAGATATAAAGCATAAAGACCAACAACAATTAATATCAGGAAAATTTGTTAATCATCATTCTTCTCAGCAAGCATGTTCTTCCTTTGTACCTGTTCCACCTGTAATCAACAACAATTGAACCAAGATAATGCCAACACTATATATGCTCCCCCTGAACCTGTGCCAGAAGGTCTCTGACAGACCCATATGAAAACTCTCATACAACAATCTCTGAAGCAGACAAGATTCAACAACAAGATGATGCATCAACTACCCCCAGCTTTTGTCTGAGGTACTCAAATGTCTCCATGGGCAGAGGTTTGGTGAGTATATCAACCACTTGTTCCTTAGATGGAACATACTCCAACTTGACATTTTGTTCAATCACTTGTTCTCAGAGAAAATGGTACCTCATAGGTATGAGCTTGGTCTTTGAATGCATCACAAGATTCTTTGAAATATTGATTGCACTTGTATTATCGCAAAAAATGGAAATAGGTGAAGTACAAGTGATTTGAAGATCTTGTAATGTTTGCACCATCCAAAGGATTTGTGTGCAGCAAGATGCAACAGCTACATATTCTGCTTCAGCTGTAGATAATGCAATGGAACTTTGTTTCTTGCTGAACCAAGATACCAATCTAAGACCCATGAAGAATGCACCTCCACTAGTGCTTTTCCTGTCATCCATGCTACCTACCCAATCTGCATCTGTATATGCATGAAGCATGAGATCTATATCTCTTGGATACCATAAACCATAGTTTTGAGTCTCTTGAAGATACTTGAAAATTCTCTTGACTGCCTGAAGATGAGTTTCCTTTGGGTTTGCCTAAAACCTTCCAACTATCCCTACTGCATGCATAATGTCTGGTCGGGTACCTGTTAGATAGAGTAGACTACCAACCATGGATCTATAAGTTGGTTGATGTACAGCTGCTAATTCATCATTTGCACTGAGGCTCCATCCTGTTACCATAGGAGTACATACTGGTTTTGAATCCTCCATCCCATATTTCTTCAAGATTTGCTTGAGATACTTGGTTTGTGATAGAAAGATACCGTCTTTGTTTTGTTGTACTTATAAACCAAGGAAATATGTGAACTCACCAAGCAGGGACATTTTGAATTCTTTCTGCATCGCCAAAGCAAAATTTTGACTCATGGCTTCTTCATTGCTGCCAAAGATGATGTCATCAACATATACAACAAGTATTAGCATTTTATTATTGTCAATTTTTATATATAGATTGCTGTCTGTTGATCCTTTTGAAAAACCTTGTTGATGAAGGTACTCATCCAACCGAAAATACCAAGCCCTTGGAGACTGTTTAAGGTCATAGAGAGCCTTTTTGAGTCTGCATACAAGATTTGGATCATTTCCAAGTATAAACCCATCTAGTTGCTTAATTTACACTTCTTCATTCAAGTCTACATTCAGAAATGTAGATTTTACGTCCATCTGAAATACCTTGAACTTCTAAAAGCTAGAGAGAGCAAGGAACATTATTATAGCCTCAAGTCTGGCAGCTGGAGCAAAAGTTTCTTCGAAGTCAATGCCTTCTTGTTGTGCATATCCTTTACAAACAAGTCTTTCCTTGTTTCTAACTACTTCCCCATTTTCATTTAGCTTATTTTTGAAAATCCATTTTGTCCCTATGACATTCTTATCTGTTGGTCTAGGAACTAGCTCCCAAGTGTTATTCTTTTCAATCTGTTCGAGTTCTTCATCCATTGCCTTGAACCAGCATTCATCTTTGCATGCCGTCTTACATTTTGTGGCTCAGTGGAGGAGAGTAATGAAAAATAGCTTGAAGCTTCTACTATTGATCTTCTTGTTTGTATACCAGCCTCTTTCTACCCCAAAATTTGAGATTCTAGATGATTCTTCTGAACATACCTGGATGGAGTCTTTTCTTCTATCCTTATCTGTTCTTCTGGCGCCTCATGGGTTTCTTCTTCATCATGAATCTGATTTGATGTTGATGGATAGTCCTCATTATCTCCGAAATATTCAGATCTTACTTGCCTAGGAGTGCTTTCTTCTTCATCAACCACTACATCAATACTTTCAACAATTTTTCCAATCCTTTTATTGTAACACTTGTATCCTTTGCTGTGGGGAGAGTAACCGAGGAGAATGCCTTCATTTTCTCTAGGTTTGAACTTGCCAAGATTTTCATTAGTATTTTTTATGTAGCATTTACTCCCAAAAATTTTGAAATATTTTACCGAAGGAGTATTACCATACCATAGTTCGTGAGGAGTCCAAGCGCTGTTCACCCGGACATTTGTCTTCTTGAGAATAACAACTGCAACAAATGCAGCTTTGCCCCAGAAAGTTGTGCGAGTTCCAGACTCATCCATCATAGCACGAGCCATTTTTTGAACTGTTCTGTTCATTCTTTCCACTACTCCATTTTGCTGAGGAGTCCTTGTAGTAGAGAATTCTCTTCTTATTTCATGTTCTTCACAAAAATTGAAAAATTCATTTGAGGTAAACTCCCCACCTCTATTAGACCCGAGGCATTTAATTTTGTGATTTGATTCGTTTTCAACCAAGGCTTTGAAAGATTTGAATTTTTCAAAGGCTTCGTCTTTGTGCTTCATAAGTCCTATCCAACACATCCTGGAAAAATCGTCAATGAATAATATAAAGTATTCTTCTCCCCGAGGTGACCATTTCCTAGATAGACCACATACATCAGTATGGACTAGTTCAAGAGGCCTGCTAGCTGATCCTTCCTTTTCAGGGAAGTTAGTTCTGGTTTGCTTACCAAACTGACATGATTTTCATATTGTATTTTTTGGAATTCTGATGTCTGGAAGACCACGAACTACCTGGTATTTGCATGCTTTCCTTATTTCTGAGAAGCTTAGATGCCCCAGTCTCTAGTGCCATAGCCAGTGTTCATCATTCTTGCTTAGATAGCATTGATGTTGTCCTTCTTTGAATATGCATAAATTATTTGGAGTTCTTTTGCCTTTGATCACTGTTTTTCCTGTATCAAGATCACAAACACTACACCCATTTGATCGAAATATTACCTCAGTTCCTTGATCGCACATCTGACTGACACTCAATAGATTATGCTTTAAGCCATCAACATACATAAAATTTCCAGCTTTGACCTTTTCTTTTAACTAAATAGATCCTTTAATTTTTATGAGCGCAGGGGTGTCATTTCCAAATGAGACCTTCTTCTCCTTCTCTAAGGCACTATATGATTGAAGTTTTTCTTTATCACCCATCATATGTTTCGAACATCCACTGTCGATGTACCATTGATTTTCCTGCCCTTCTGCATATAAGGCTATACCACATATTTCTGGTTGTGGTTCTTTCATTCTCCATGTTTTGGCACTTGAGGCGAGTTCCTTCTAATTTGTTTGCCAAAACCTGCTCCTGCATTCAAAATCTTCATGACCGAAGTTGTTGCAAATAGAACATTCAATTTCATTTTCAAGAGCAGAAAAGTTATTGTAGGTTCTTTTCGTGATCCCAGTCATACTTCTTTGTTTTTGAGCTTCTGTAGACATGATTGTCTTATAGGAAACACATTGAATTGATTTGTGACCAAATTTATGACAAGAGAAACATTGGCCTTTGAAGAAACTCCTGTGATTATCAAATCTACCAGCCGAAAGATTGTAGTTTCTATTGACATCCATTCTTGAGGAAAATTGAGAAGGTTTTACCTATGGCTGGTTGTAGCTTTTGTTCATCGTTAAAGTAGATTGCCCCCAGTTTACCTGGTAGTCTTTGTTCATTCTTGAGGTGAATTTCCCCTAATTTACATAGTGAGAAGCATTGTGCTTTTGCAGTTGATTGTCAACCCTTTCAATTCTTCTTGCTGCATCAAGATAACTTTTGGAGGTGGATGGCTTCTGCACTTGAGATGATTCTTCATTATATCCCAGACCTGTCTTGATTAGTGGAGAACACTGCCTTCTGATAATCTCATCTAAAGTTTCAAATCCTTTAGTAAATCTAAGATTAAGAGCTTTTGTTTTCTCAATCTCTTTTCTGAGTCCCACAATTCCACATTCTAATTTTTCATGATGCTTTTCTTTTTCGACAAGTTGAAATTGCAGAGTATCTATGATCATATTCTTTTCTTCTAGGAAAATTTTGAGTTTAGAAATCTCTTCATAAAGACCTTCTTCATCTATAACATCCAAGAAATCATCATCTTCAAAAACCATTAAAAGTCTATAATTATTACCTTGTTCATCTTCATCACTATTTGAAAGTCCATCACTGTCTTCATGAGTGTAGTAGCTTTTCTTATTTACATTCTGTTTCTTGTTCCATCTAACCGGTTCCTTACCTTTGTCAAGCTTATCTTTATGACACTTGGCAGCATAGTGACCAACTCTTCCACAAGCAATGCATTTCAAGGGTAACTTACCTCTGAATCTTCCAACACCCCGTTGAAGGTTCTTGACAAAATTTTATTCTTCCTCTTCTTCTGACATATGTCCTGACTCATAGTAATATCCTTTGCCTGAAGCCTTGAAAGCAGCTTCTCTCCTATCTGATGGTCCTCCTTTCCTCATTTCGTAAGCAGTTAGAATTCTGTGCAGCTGTGACATGGTAAGGTTCTGTAGATTCTGTTTTTCTTCTATTGTAGAAACTTTTGATTCAAACTTAGGGGACAAAGATCTTAGAACATTTTCAACCACAACAACCTCTTTTATTTCTTCACCCAAGTTTTTCATACAATTAACAATCTCATCTATATGTAGGAAATAGTTAGCCACACTTTCATCATTGTACATTCTGAGATTTTCATATTGAATTTTGAGGGTTTGAAGTTTTGCTCATTTTACCTGTTCATCTCTTTCATAGCTTAGAACGATCTTGTCCCATATTTCTTTTACGGTTTTATACTGCATAACCTTGACGAATTTTGATTGCGATAGACATCCTAATAGAGTATTGATAGCCTTTGCATTTGTTTCAAACTGCTTCTTCTCAGTCGGATCTGCAAAGTTGCTAATGGAAAAGTGTAGCCTGTATCTATGATATCCCAGACTTCTGTACCAAGAGATTGAAGATAGGCTTTGACTCTTACCTTCCAATAGACGAAGTTGGTCCCATCAAAAATTGGTGGCCTGATTGATGCTTCTCTCTCGTAGTTTCTCATGATGATAGATATTCCTTCAAGCGATCAAGCTTCTTCTGAAGGACCTGCTCTGATACCAATTGTTGGAAATAATACTGAGGGGGGGGTGAGTCTCTAATCTTTTCAATAAACACTTGCAGATCTAACTAATGAAACTTGCATATACCTTCCATATTTTAACTTAAATTATTCTTTAGATGTTAACCATTAATCTGTATGTCAGAACCATATAATAATGAACAGGAACAAGAAACATAGACAGTCACACCAAAGAACACCAGATATAAGGTGGAAATCTAATGTGGGTGAAAACCACCTGCTGCAATATGTCTCTATCTTCTTTCAATTAGAAACTTCTTTTTACAATGATTCTATACTGGTGCAATCCTTACCAGTAAGCAAGCTGCTACCTGCAGAGAGCTACAACCCTCTCTCGTTCTCCTGCTTCTCTTGGAAGGGAGCTACAACCCCCTTAGATCTTGTACTAGCTAGGATACTAGTACGCAGGCTACTATCTACTAAAGGCTACAACCTTCTCTTTTCTTCCAGGGACCGTGTTTCATAAATTTTCAGACTGGATCCATGAACATCAAATAATCATCAAGTAGATAGCTAACCAACCAATAAATTCTCAGAAAGTTGTAACCAGAAGATAATACTAGACTCCAATTTAAACCCAGAACACGACAGGTATAAACAAAAGCAGCTAAAATATATTTCAAGAAAATTCTGCAACTTCACCAAGAGTAACCTGTGGATATCTGCACTTCTGCTGTGTCGAGCCTGCGTAGCTCCGCACCTGCACTATCTGTGGCCTGCGCAGCTCCGCACTTTCTCTGTCTGTGAACTGCGCACCTCCGCACCTGTAGGCGTCTATGACCTGTGTACTTCCGCACCTGCGCTCTCTGTGGCCTGCGCATCTATGCACTTTCTCTGTCCATGCACTGCGCACCTCCGCACCTGCAACTGTCTCTGCACTGTACACCTCCAGGTATAGACAATTTATCAGTCTTCTCTTATACCCCAGACTATCAGATTTACAGATCTGATCATACGCCAAAAGAATCTTGACCCACTAGTAGATCTGACTTGCACTGCTCGGGTTTCTCTTTGATTCAGGTCCAGCTATGACTCACTAATTGATCACCAGAATTTTAGATCTTACTCTCTCAAGATATTCAACACACACTGCTACAGGGCCAAGAGATCTCCTTTCCTCTTTATAGACTAGGCCTTACTCAAACCATGAACCAAAACCATTGAGAAACAAAACCAAGGACCCAATACTTGGGTTCAACTCTTTTGGATGCAATACCATGAACCAAAACCATATGATCAATAATATCAGACTAAATACCATGAGCCAACCATAAGTTTTCCCACGTGCGTGCATATTTCTCTACATGAAAGTTCGTGAACTTTAGGTCTGCACTTTTTTTTTGGAACACCTGTGAGCTTGTCTGCACCTTCTGAATGGTTCACCTGTGGAACCTGCCGATATCCGCACCTTAGTGACCAGGAACCTGCGGATCTCTTATTTTCTACTATTTTGAGTGCCTGAACTGAGCTCTGTCATTTGAGTGAGTTTCCATCAAGGACAACAATGCCTGTGCCTAAGTCAAACCTGTGTCATAATGCCAACATCTCCTCACATGCAACCTGTGACCTTTCACCTCCTTTTTATCCTAATTTCCATTTTGATAAATAAATGTGCCAAAAATGCCATTTTTCCTTTCCAAAGCTTTAGCCATTGCCTTTGCTAATTTCTTTAGCCACAAACACCCCTTAGGATGTCTTGCCCAACATTCAACTTGGAATAAGTGTCCAATTACCCATGGTTATTATTTTTTCCTTTATTTAATTTTATTACATGTAATTTTACCAGGGTTGTTGTAGAACTCTCCACCTTGGGGAACAATTTCCTTGGTGTTAAACCACACCATGACGTCAGCAAAACTATTGAAAAGAAAACATACTGCCCATGGAGCTTTATAACATAGCTCAATGCACTATTTACAATGGTCACCCTACTAAAAAGCAAACCAACATAACAACATAATAACATGACATCATAATGACATGACACCCATACCGCTTATTGGAGATTTATAACTTAGCTCATGGTGGTATTTACATTCATATACATATGTACATATAGAATAATCATCAAAATATATACTAGAACATATACAAGGCCATATACCAACATCACACCAAAAGACCAAGTCAAAACTACTTTTCCTCAATCAGCAAACACGGAAGGATACATAGCCCACATTTGATCCATCATCTCCCATGTAGCTTCATCGGGCCCAATGTGCTTCCACTGCACTTTACCTTGCTCGATTGCTTGGTTCTAGAGCATGAGCACCCTTTTCTAAAATATACAACGAGTCTCTAGCTGGAATTCTCCATCTAGTTCCACCTACAATACATACTAGGCAATCACATGATCAACATCCTTAACATATTTCTTAAGAAATGATACATGGAAAACATCATGGATTTTCACTACAGGAGGTAGTGCATATCAATAGGCTACTGGCCCAATCCTCGCAATGATATTGAAGGGTCCACAAAATCGTGGTTCTAGCTTGAAATATGATCCAATCCGGAAGGGGCTTTTCTTTAGTTTGACGTGAAAGTACACCTATTCCCCAACCTGGAACTCCTTGAACAACCTGTTCTAATATGCATAACTCTTTTGCATATCCTATTCTACCTTTATATTCTTCTTGATCACTTGCATTTCATATTACATGTCTACCAATATCTTTGGTGCAATCAACAACCTATTAATTAGATCACTCCAGCTGATGGGCATGTTGCAAATCGGCCCATAAAATTCCTCAAAAGGACTCATCCTCCAAAACTCTTGATAACCAATTTTTTATGTGAATTTAACTGAGGGAAGGTACTTCCCACTTTAACTGCTAATGCATCACATACATCCTCAATAGGTCCTCTAATATCTTGCTGACCCTCTTTGTCTGTCCATCTATATCTTGATGATAAGCTATACTAAAGGCCAACTCTATGCCCAAACCTTCAAATAACTCCTTCCAAAACTTGGAGGTGAACTTCGCATCCCCGTCTGACACAAACATCTTTGGAACACCATGCAGCCTAACCACATATCTGATCAATACCTATGCTACATCACTAGTTGAGAACATAGATTTCAATGGAATGAAGTACACAACCTTTTTTAACCTATCCACAACAACCATGATGGAATCATGTTGTATCACTCTCTTAGGCAACCTTGTGATGAAATCCATGGAAATAACCTCCCATTTCCATTCTAGAATCATGATCAGCTGCAGCAGTCCACCTTGATGTTAACACTCTACCTTCACATTTTGACAATCAAAACACATAGCCACAAAATCTGCTACATCCTTCTTTATATTTAGCCAATAATAAAATTTCTTCACTATAGTCAATGTCTTCTGATAACCTGGGTGACCTGAATAAGGTTTTGCATGAAATTCTTTCAATATCACCTTCTTGAACTCGCTACTATCTTCCAAGTTATGTGCATACAATAATGAATGAGCATAAATATAACATGAATGAAGACTCAAAGTAGTATGTTGTTATAAAAACAATTATAATGGTTAATCAGGGTTAATGATGAACATGTGACCAGGTACGAGTTGACAATATTGTTGTGGAAGATAGTAAGAATGTTGAATATAGTCTTGTGGAGACAAGGTTTTGGATAATAAAGTGTCAATTTAAACATTGGCAAAGAGGAATGCAAGAACCCTTCCTAAAGCAACAACTAATAAGATAGTATCCATTAGATCACTAATAACCATGTGGGTATGGTTTTGGTATGTTCTAAATATTGAGAAGGAAATGGGGAAGAATTCCTTGGGTTAAAATCTAATATTAGCAATCAGTGAATGCATGAATGACAAGTAAATCAAAACTTGGTGCTAGCTATTCACTGGGTGATGTTAATGGTCACCAAGTAATTCCACGTTACTTGGAATGAAATTTGAAAAGGAAAGTAATTTTATATGTGAATTGCACTAATAAATGCATCAATATAGACATGTTATGTGCATAAAATAATTAAATATAGACATGTTATGTGCATAAAATAATTAAATATAGACATGTCGAGGTTCGAAGAGAAGTGGGCTCTACTTGACTATTTAATTCAATTATCAGCATAGGCTTTTCGGTTTGCATTTGGAGATTGTGACATGATGTTTCCTCTAGTTCTACCATCTTGTTTTGTTTCTTATTTTTTTTTTATATCATCATATTATTAAAGTATATAATTAATTAATTATTTAATAATTTGATAACTAACTCTATCTCTAACACATCATTAATAAAATACTCTCTTCTTCTCATCAACATGCATTCCAAACAATCAACGTCTTATTCGCACTCAACACTCCACTGCTTTTATTTAAAAAAAATAAAATAAATAATAAGATAAGATACGAATATGAATATGACCAATCCATCCACTATAAGCCAAAAATCCATACCCTATGCACCTGCACTTGTATCTATAACTATACCTATGCCTGTACCTGTACTGTCACCTATACCTGTACAACTACATGTTGTTATTGGGAAATATAGTGTTTATGAAGAGCTACTAATCCCACTAAGATGGGTAGCTATCTTAGAAAAAACAAACTAAAGTTACTTTCATTTTCCTTTATGAGAAGTAGATAGGAAAGGAACAAAGAATACCAACCTCAATCTTTTGTTTGGTTCCTTGCTTATTCCTTCTCCCCTCTAACAGATATTTTCCACTCCTTCCTTGCTTACCCCGCTTCGAAGAGTACCTGTAAAGTCAAAGTAGCATAATACCTTCAAAGTACTAGGATCTACAATCATAAACAATATAGGACCAGATATATATTGACCACAAAAATGCATATATCATCAAACATATAAGAATGTGGAGGAAAACTTGAATAACTTTATTGATATAAACAGTAAGATGATTTGGATTACACGCATTGATTAACCACGTTTCTAGCGTAAAGCCTTCTTCACCTCATGAAAGATTAGATCCCCCAACACTACTGATCGTTTCAGCAGGAACCAACAAACTTTCGTTACAAGATCAAAATTCTAGCCTCTAGACTCTGGGATGAGGGATCCATATATAGATGTTTGCATGGGGTGAGTCATCTTTCTGGGATTTGATTAGTGTCCTCTCTCTGATAGTTCTTGGTTCCACTTGGAGATTCATGATCTCTTACTCATCCCTGGGCGAATTTAGAGAGGCAAGTGTCACAGGAGAAGTTTCTGGAAGATTCCATGATCAACCACCTTGCAAACTGTCTCTTCCATTTTTCTACTCTCGCCCATCACACCCTACAGAAGGGCTTTTCAGTATGCATCACACCCTTAGCAATGAGCAGTCTGTATGGTCCAATTTTGACCAGTTTTGAAAAGTTTTCCATGAAGAACTTCTAGGAGATGATGTAACCAGCTGATCTTGTTCCTTTAGGGTGTGAAAAAACACTTTTAGGGACTCAGAAGCCCTTATTTTATGGACATATGTGATTGGGGTTGCAGTGCCCAAATATGTCTATAACAATTGCCCCCTAAAGCATGAGGTCGTAAATATTTTGATGTCAGGTGAAATGCTTTATCATGAGGATCCGAGGTTTTTTCGAACTGGAAGACGAACTGTAATAAGATACAATACAATACATTATCTTCATAATATTTTCATGATCTAGCTGATTCGGATGACCATCTGTGAAACAATGATGTACATTTGATGTCTTTATTTTCCTAAATGTATCACAGCTTGGATGGATGAAACTAGATCTGGGGTCTTCAAACTCGTTCAATCTTCACCCGAAGTACAAGTCAATCCATGTGGAAAGATGTTCTGGAGTCGAACATGGAAAGACATGGCCTGATTACCAACCAATTATGTAAGCTATTAATAGGTGCGAGAGGAATCACCGATAATGATGATGACCCTCAAGGTACGATAGTACAATTCATGTGGTGTGAAAATGGGACTTGGTGTCAAACACCACGCAAAGTCTTTCGGTCGAAGGCCTTTGATGTAAACTTGTCGCCAGAAGTAAGAAACTTTCCATTGAGGCATATAATCTCCAAAGTACTGAAAGGGTTGTTTCTTGGTCATCTTCTTAGATAATGAGCTGGCGTTGACAAGAAGTGACCCATCATAGGAGGGCCTTAATGAATCCCACATCTACGACATGGAACAGAGCAAATGATTTAGTGGAGGTGAAAATGATCTGGTAATACAGGGTTCAGGGTGGCGGTCATGAAAGAATGAAGGGTGAAGGTATTGCAGCGGATGAGACACAAGCTGGGTTGGTGAATTCTCTGAGCGACTTCTCTTGAACATATCGGCGACACTGAAATGGATTGGTAGCGTTAACCCCAAGAATGGTTGGTACGATGGACCAATGGTAATACGACCAGTGAAGAGAATAACCCAACCCGACTCAATCATGGTGATGGAGTGAAAGTGTCATGTTCAAGAGAAACTTGCTACCAATAAAGTTTCTTCAAGTTTTCTTCCCAATTTTTCCCCAGTCATTGCTGACCAGTACCTCTTTATTTTTGTCAAGCTTGAGGAGGATAACATATGCTTGTTCTATAATTTTCCCTTCAGGCAAACCCATCGCTATGTTTTAACGAGCCTAGCAACAATGAAACTCATTCTTGTCTGCATGGACAAGTTTGCCACTATTGTTTTAACAAGTTTAACGACAAAGATAACTCGTCTCTTTTCAATTTTAGAGAGTCTAAAAAGAGGAAGAAAGGAAACTCCGGTATTCCTTTTTCATAATATACTCCCCTTAGTCTGAAAAATTATAAAATAATATGAAAGGGATGAATTTTCGATACTTTTAACGAGCCGAACAAGACAAGTGCTCGATCTTTTTGTGTAATAATCCCTTAGATCCAAAAAGATTAAAATCTAGAGGAGGGATAGGACTTCCAATAGCTTTAACGAGCTGGAGAGGCCAATTTCTCGGCAATCTTTTCATATTTTACGAGTCAGATGAAAAGAGCTTAAAGGAGACTCGTTTTTGAGGAACAAGTGATATTTTTGGGTAGGAGCTGGTTCCAGGTAAGGTTTGGAATTTTCCAATCATGGTAGGGTTACGAGGATGGCTAACATAATCACTCATCGTAGTTGTTCCTCAAAAGGGTAAACAATCGAATGGAGGAGTATAATCGGCTAAAACAAAGTGGAGGTGATGGTAAGAACATGACCAAGGCTCAGAAGCTAATGATAATGCATTCACAATGGTTATTTACTGGAGATTGGTTCATTTTTTAATGAGCTTAAACTCTGGAAGAACATATGCTCATTGCTTAGGTTTAATTTTTAATGAGCTTGAACTTTGCATAAAACTACTCGTGCCAGTCATATAATAAGGATGTCTCATCGATAGGTTCAATTTTTAGGGAGCTTGCACCATTCGAAGCTTTTCTCCGAATCCTTTCTTTATGTAAGCTAGGAATGACAAATCCTACGAGTTTAAAGGGTTAAGAATCTACAAACTAAGAATAAATGGTCACTTTTCACTTCCATGCGAAAAGGTTTGCATGCCCCCAGGTATAATGAAGTAGAGTCTCCAAGTTACCCTTCAATTTGTAAACAAAGCACTTGCTCTATCCAAAAAGGCATACCTTTTAACATACAAAGTAGAGTTTCCAGGTTACCCTTCAATTTAGAAACAAAGCATTTGCTCTGTCAGGAAAGGCATACCTTTTGACGGAGGTATCTTATTCTAGTCTAATCCCATTTTCCTAAATGGATGGGTGTGTCAGAATAGTCATATTCCTACGTAGAAACCCACCTTATACCTGGGGTTCTTCTACCGAAGCAGACCAGGGTGCATGCCCCCTGGGTTTCAGCCATATTCACCAAATTACTCGCTCTCATCAGGTGGACAAACTGGAGATTGATGAGACATTCCTTGCGTGAAAAGACCAGTTAGGGATGGCATTTGACTATTAGCTATGTGTGAGCCGAGGAATGAAAGCTGGTCTACGAGCTGGACCAATCTGCCTTCATGCGGAAAACACATTACTCGAAAAAGTGAGGAGACAATGGCTCCCATGCTATAAATGTAGTCATGCCCAAGAAGTGGATTATAATCTAGAGTTCCTTCGACTACCATTACTTTCAGATAAACGGTTTTCCCTCTCAAAGTTATAGGAAAATTTGGAAGGATCCCTAACGGTCGACTGGTTCCTTTGTCGAAGCCTGTCTGATTTCGCATCTCAGGCAGAAGCGATGGCGAATCGGTCGCTTTCCAAGCAGTTGAGGAAAGGATACTCACAAAAGCCCCCTCATCTATGATAGTACTGACCATGACCATTTTGTAAGCTTGTACAATGATTCAGAATGGTACACTAGATGGTAGACGGGGTCTGCCTAGTAGATTCCAATTGAAGGAAATGACCAGGTTACTCGGAGGTGGGACCAAATAAACGGCCGGATACGACTCTGATGAACTTCCTTCCTGCACTAAAGGAACGGGAAGTTTGCCCCCATGCTCATCGAAGTCTGTGTTTATGAAAAGAATTTGAACAGTGTCATTCTCATTCTCTATGATGACTGTATCATCTGAAGATGGACCTTCTGAAGACAAGATTGGGTTGACTGTCATCTCGACCTGATGACTTTGGTCTGGAGTGGACTCAAAGGGTTTATATTCAATGATAGATGCTTCAACCGACCACAAAGGTGTGTCAGTCAGATTTTCAACTAATGATGGACTCAGCAAGAGTTTCTTTTATCCAGGAGGAAGCTGTAACAGTGAAGTAGGATAGTTATCCAAGACTCTTTTAGCTTCGTCCAGGAAGGGAGAATGGTGGACGGCATGATCACCTTCACACAATCTACAAGGAAATTTATATTTTCCTTTCTGCCTAGAGACTTCGTTTTCACTAGTTGACGGTGTACTCTCAACATGATCGTAAAAGGTTGATGACACTGGATTGTGAAAATGAGGAGACCGGTCCCTTAAGATCTGAGGGATGCAAGGACAATCTCGATGATAGTGGTCTCCTTTGCAAATGACACATGGACATTTAGGTTTATATGGTGCAGTGTGTGTATTTTCACTAGATAATGCATGGTTGCCCCTTTTTTCCTTTGGCTCCTTCTTCTTCTTCTCCTTTTCATTCCCTTTCTTCCTCTTCTTAGCTACTTGGTTTTTAGCTTTACCAGCTTCACCAAGCAAAGAGGAAGGAGGGGAGGGAGAAACAAACGGAGAAGACGGTTGGGGGGTAAGTCTAGTATCATCTAGTTGTTGATTTGATTGTTTAGGAATTACGGCAATTTGAACAATAGAGGTCGAGAAGAGCCATACTAGCAAGCTAATTGTCAATATTGGAAGGGACAATGTAGCTATATCAGGTGCACCAACATCTCCCCAAGAGGAGAAAGGACTAGGATTTCCTCCAAGGGGAAATCCTTGGTTGGTGGACTCCATTTTCTCAACCTAAGACCAACGAGGGAATAATGACATTATTCGGATTAAAATAAATTTTATGACGCTTTGACACAACTTGCTTTTCAATTTTTAAGAGTCGAGAAAAAGCTAAAGATGACTCTAGTCGCCTTCGATTTTTAATGAGCCTGAAGTGACAAGTGCTCAGATGGACCTTTTCCTTTAAGGAGTCTGAAAAGGAACGAAAGAGACTACTCTATAAATCTAGACAGAGGGATTACGAAACCAATCCCAAAACTGCAGAATACTTTTTACGGTATGGCAGTCAATCTTCCCAAGTGCTATGCTCAGTGCATTGCAGTCGATAGGGTGGCAGACATGGCTTCCTAAGGATAAAGGATATAGCCTATTGTGGTCTCCCAATATATACTCGATGGTATGTGGGAGCACAAGTCCGTACTGGCACTTGTCGTCTCAAAGAGGAGGAATCACCCAACCTATGATGAAAGCGACAGTTACAAGGCTTTATGATGCCGGAATACGTCTCTAGCCTAGACTTCTAAATGTTGTGCGTTAGGTTCCAAAGCGTTTTTATGTTCATTGAATTTATTTGACAGTTGATATTTCTTAAGAAGTTTGCCTTTAAGGTTCACCACGTGATGCAGATATACAATTCCTAAAATGCAATCTAAGATGATAAACAATCATTTATTCTTCTTTTTGCAATGAAAATCCTAGTTGCTAAGGAAAGAGAAGCAGGATTCTTTCATCATAGAGCAGAGAGCACACATTAGATGCATTGTCCTAAATCAAAATCAACAAGCAGTCTAAATGCAAATGCACATGAATGTATTTGTTTTCCACTTTCTTAATATATGAATGACAAAAAGAATGCTAAGTACAAATCTAAATTATCTTTTCAAAGTGACAGTACTAACAATTTTCTCTTCAAAAGATGAAAGGAAGACAGTGACGACACTTTGCGATTTTGAATTGAAAACTGCTTTTGACACTTGAAAAACCATTAATTCAAATCAAATACAAGAGTAGCAGTATAATCGACCCTCAAGAATAGTAGGATTCTTTTCTTTGACTGAAAACAACACTTGCGACACTTCCAAATCAAAAGATGACAATTCGAATAAGCTACTTCTTTGTAAAGGAGAACTATATATGGTGAAAAATACATAAAAACATTCACAATTCTTTGTATAATGGAAGCTGAATAATGCAAAGGAAGGGAGTTTCCACACTGGTATACTGATCACAGACAACAAAACTCCTAAATAAAGCTGAAGGGAGTGAAGAAAAACCAAAATCTGGAGGCAGAAACAGTCTTATCTAATCATCGCACCTATAACAAAGGGAAACAATGATGCATCTCACTTACTACACACGGGAGGTGCGATGCATCCAAATCGCCAAGAGGAGAAGGTGCGACGGTCTAGGGACGAGACTTCAACTTGGTTTTTGGTCACAGTTTGCAGCTTAGTTCAGGGATTTAGGCCGAGCTGATGATAGTCAGTAAATGCAAAGCAAAGGGGCTGATCTAATGAGGTTACTTGAGCCACCATGAGGGAAATTAGGATGTTTGCAAATCAATCGTTCAGTTTATAAACAAAACCCTGAGATGGACTGAAGTAGCATTGATCTACTTTGCACTTGTAGAGCAAATGCAGTTTGAAGGCTAGCTAGCTTAACTTCAAGCTCCGTCTGTGGTTTATAAAGAAAACAAATATAGACAAGAAAACAAGCTATTCACTCCCCAGTGGAGTCGCCATTTTGTTATCGGGAAATCTAGTGTCTATGCAGAGCTGCTAGTCCCACTAACACGGGTAGCTATCTTAGAAACAAACAAACTAAAGTTACTTTGTTTCCTTTATGAGAAGTAGATAGGAGAGGAGCAAAGAATACCAACCTCAATCTTTTGCTTGGTTCCTTGCTTGTTCCTTCTCCCCTCTGACAGATCTTTGCCACTCCTTCCTTGCTTACCCCGCTTGAAAGAGTACCTATAAAGTCAAAACAGTATAATACCTTCAAAGTACTGGGATATCCAATCATAAAAAATATAGGACCAGATATATATGGACCACACAAATGCATATATCATCAAACATACAAGAATGTGGAGGAAAACTTGAATAGCTTTATTGATATAAAGAGTAGAAGAGAGGATTACGACCCATTGATCTGACCTAGTGTCATCCTCCCAGCATGAAAGCCCTTCTTCACCTCAAGAAAAGCTTAGATCACCCAACATTATGATCTTCCACTACGAAACCAACAACACTTCTTTACAAGATACAAAATTCCAGCCTCTGGATCTCTAGGATGAGGGGTCCATATATAGATGTTTGCAGGGGGGTGAGTCAGCTTCTGGGATTTTGATTAGTGTCCTCTCTCTGATAGTTCTTGGTTCCACTTGGAGATTCATGATCTCTTACTCATCCCTGGGCGAATTTAGAGAGGCAAGTGTCATAGGAGAAGTTTCTGGAAGATTCCATGATCATCCACCTTGCAAACTGTCTTTACCATTTGTTTACTCTCACCCATCACACCCTACAGAAGGGCTTTTCAGTATCCATCGCACTTTTTGCATGTGGCAGGTGAGATGCATCACACCCTTAGCACTGAGTAGTCTGTATGGTCTAGTTTTGACCAGTTCTGAGCATTTTTCCATGGAGAACTTCTGGGAGATGATGTAACCAGCTAACCTTGTTCCTTTAGGGTGTGAAACAACACTTTTAAGGACTCAGAAGCCCTTGATTTATGGACATATGTGATTGGGGTTGCAGTGCCCAAATATTTCTATAACACATGTACCTATACATGCACTTGTACCTGTACCTATAATATCACATGTACCTATACCATCTCCATTTACCTAATATCTTTTTGGCCTGCCAGTAAGATCATATCCTATAAGTCTATCCCATGTGATCTCATGGTTTCCAAGTGATTTGCATGTACCCACATGCTGAGAGTGTCTACCACCCTGTTATATTTACCTTTGATGTACCTGATCTCGAAATCAAACTCACTGATCATGGCCAACCATATAGCCTACTTGGTGTTTAGATTCAGTTGATCAAACAGATACCTCAACCCAATATGATCACTCATTAGTACAAACCTCGTGCCAAGAAGATAGTGCCTCCACATATTCAATGCATGTATAATTAGTGCTAAGTAAAGATCATGTGTCAAGTAGTTATTCTCATGCTTATTCCGCTTTTGAAACACATAGCATACCACCTGTCCATCCTGCATAAGGAGTCCACCAAGTCCCCTCTTGCAAGCATCTATGCACACTACAAACTCTTTGTCTAGGTCTACAATCTATGGCATTCGCACATGTGTCAAAAACTTCTTAAGATGATCAAAACTAGCCTCATACTCCTATGTCCATTAAAACATCTTACCTTTCCTCTGTAATGATGTAATAGGATAAGAAATATGTGAGAATTTCCTGAGGAAATTCCTTTAATAGCCTACCAACCCCATGAAATATCTTACCTCATCTACATTCTTAGGCGCTACCCACTCCATGATGGATCTTATCTTCTTTGGATCTATTGCAATTCTCTCCTTAGAGACCAAATGCCCCAAGTAATGTACCTCATTATAAAATAAACACACTTGTTGATATTAGCATACAAGTGATTCTCTCTCAACAACTTCAACACTAAGGCTAAATGCTCGACATGATCTTCCTCATTTTTAGAATATACTAGTATATCATCAATGGACACAATAACAAATTTATCCAAATATGGACGCAACACGGTATTCATCAAGCACATAAATGTACCAGGAGAACTAGTCAAACCAAATGGAACTACAACAAACTCATAATGCCCATAGCTGGTCCAGAAAGATGTCATGTAAATGTCCTCCTCTTTGATACATACCTGATGGTATCCCAATCTCAAGTCGACATTGGAGAACACTATTGCTCCCTTCCCCTGATCGAACAAGTCATCAATGCTCAGTAACAGATATCTATTCTTGATGGTCACTTTGATCAACTACCTATAGTTAATGCATAATTTTAGAGTTCCATCTTTCTCCTGCACAAACAATATCGGTGCTCCCTAAGGTGATACACTTGGACTGCTGTATCCCTTGTCCAACATTTACTTGAGCTATAGCTTTAACTCAACCAACTTAGGTGTGCTCATCCTATAAGGTGATTTTGATGTTGGAGCTGCAAATGGAACTAACTCAATAGAAAAGTATACCTCCTTATGAGTTGGAAACTTTGTAATGTCCTCACAAAATACATCCTTGAACTTTTGTAAAAATGGGTACCTGCTCAACAGATCTATATGCTCAACCTCCTTACTGTTGTCACTAGAATCGTGTACTACAAATAACATACACCCTTTCCTGTGGCTACTCTTTTCTTAATAGTTATCACCATCCTAACTGATGTGGCTTTATCTTACCTTGCACTCTTGGTTCCCCATTGTCATCAACACACTCAATGGCTTTGTCATGTTAGCCTACCTTCGTTCTATGTAGATACAACCAATCCATGCCAAAAAACATATTATATGATCCAAATGGTAATACATTTATATGTGTTGCGGTAGGCATACCATTTGAGTCAAATGTGTAAGCTCTTACTAAATGATGAACTCACTTCTTCATACCTATAGCCAACTACACTAACCAAGACTCTGCATGCAATTCCTCACTCAAACCACACTTATCCACCAAGTCAAGAATAACATATCTATAATTAGATCCAGGTTCAATCAAAATAGAAATAACTTGATCACAAATCTTACCGTCCATCTCAATGATAGATGTATGGTGTTCTTCCTACTTGTTGTCCACTTCTACATAGATACGAGGAATGCTCTGCTCTACATCCCCAATAGTCTGTGCCTCCTGTGCACTATATATCTGAGGCCTACCACCCTGATTTTACGGAAAATCTCTCTTACAGTGTTCCTTGCCACATTTCTAACACTCCAACTAACCAGTGCCAACACCTCTATATTGCTGTTGCGACTCATGTCCCTATATAGTTTCATTAAACCTCTTTTGCTGTGCCACATTTTCTTTCTCATCTGCATGCTAAGGCCTCTTCCTCTTAGGCTACCATTTACTTTTACCTTTTCCTTTTCCCTTCCATCCTTGTTCATATTCATTCTTCACTTTGATTGTTCATAGCAATGCTTCAGTTTCCCAATAACTTCCTCAAGTGACCAAGGCTCATCATACTCAATCAGATCTCTAAATGCTAATGGCAAACCACTGAAAAATTACTGAACTTTAGCCTTCTCATCAGTAAGATATGGTACATACCTCAATATCTCGAGAAACTTGGTCATGTGATCTTCATCTGTCATTGATACCATCTTTAGCTCATAGAATGCTTTAGACTTATTGTGATAGTACCTTTCCAACAAGTACTTCTTCCTGAAAATCCTCTTGAAGTCATGCCAACTCAAATCATCCATCTTGATGTCTTTTACCCACTTCACATCTTCCCACCAAAGGTCTTCTTTACCTTTCAAGATGAAGATCGCTACTTTGGCCTTCATGTTATCTTTGTAATTATGCAACTTGAATAATTTGTTCATCCCAAGTATCCAAGAATTTTCATCTTCTGGCTTCTTCATATCTCCATCAAAAGTAGGCGGCTTCGCTTTATTAAACTCATTGGGAAAGTATTCCCTATCATTCCTCCTATAAGGATGAATGATGATGATCATGATGTCTACCAGAACGAGAAGTACAATAGTACCTATATCCATCGCCTCTCCTATCCAAAGTGTCCAACAACCTACCATCTCTCACCATATAATATATATCTAACCTGTGTCTACCAAGAGACCTATTTCCATATGCCATGTTAGTTCTATCTTCATGTCCATGGCTGATCCAAAATGTCCCTTGTCATTGCAATTCTGACAAACTATGAATAAGCATAGCATTAACGTATGCTTGTTTCTCTTGTGCATGTATGATCTTGTCATTGTTAGCCTTACAAATCCTTATTTCTTCCTTTAGGATTCTCAATGTATCTTCAAAATCATAAGAGTTCCCCAAACCACACTGCCCATTTGATTCATAGGGAGATTCTATGTAGTCTACCACCTTGCTAGCCATTTCATCCCTTTCCTACAATGCATAATATGTCAGGTAAACCGAATTACAATAAATCAACATACCTTAGCATAATTCGAGGTGGATTCCATATATGTAGATCATCAATCATTGTGATACATGTATAACATAAACATAATATCATATAGATGTATAAAAAGTAAGTGCATCAACACATAAACAACATTCTAGCTAGGGTCCAGTCATCAATGCAAGGCCATATCAATAATGCATGTTATGACCTCATGCATGAAAACAACCATTACTCCATTGTACACATTTCAACATGTAGCCATCAACAAGAATAAGATATTCCTAATCAACTACACATACACATAGATGCATCTAGTTGAGCATAAGTGATCAATTCTTGTAATCAACCTACAAAACTGATACATGTAATCAAACCTATAGGAATGTAGCCTAACATACAAGGATGTAGGTAGGAGACATAATGTGAACATGTAAGTGACATGTAACAATATGAAACTAGTGATATACTCATGATGATCCATTCCACAACTATTGGATTGAGGGGGTCTGACCCAGGTTTAGAGTTATTCATGCCAACCAACAAAACCCTAACAACTGGCCCTTTCGAAAATAACCTGCATAGCAGAGGTTGCAGTGTCACCTAAATTAGTATTGGGGGATCTAGAACCAGGTTTCTACATCTAGAGGCTTGTGTGATGGTCTTCCTATGGATCTTAAGGCACCAATCTATCTTCACACAACCCTACTCATCTGATTGATCAACCACTGTAAATCTAGTCTAACAACTTTCAATTCTTCATGAAGGTCTTAAATTTTTATTAGCATGCATAAAAGATATAGATCCACTACTTTCATACAATAAAAAATCATTAATTCACATAAGTCATAACATATCGGAGATATACAAATTTAATGGAAATAATAAACAAGGTACAGATGCACAGATTTGGCTCAAAGGCTATCCTTATTAAGATGTAACCATTTAGATACAGACTTCTTATCTCTGCACACCCAGCTACAGGGGTCCAAGCACTCAGCTGCAGACTTACCAAGGTATTTGTGCACTCAACTGCAAGACCTTCCCCTTTTGAATAAGTACATTAAATAAACCTTTCCTACCTTACCACCTTTCCCTTACAATAATTCTTCCCTCTAAGTTCTCCCTTTAGGCTCTTTATGAGTCAACTATATATAGCCTTTTCATTACAATAGCAAGTCCCGTGGACCATGGGTGAGTTTAAAAATCATTCTATCCCCTACCCATACAAGGGAATAATTCCCCTCTTGACTCTTACTTAGCTTTGCACCCCGCTTCCCCCATTTCATAGAGACTTTACATTCTTTAACAAAAAATTATTACAAAATTGACTTAACTAAAAAAAATTGACACCAAGGATCCCATCCCAATAGGCCCCCAACACAAATATGGTGACTTTCCCTCGAGTTGCTCATCTAACTTCTCCACTTTATTCCAGAGGTCACTGAACTCCAACTTCAATAATTCAAGGTTTGTTGTGCTCTGTACTGTGGCCTGCTGCACTTCTTCAACTAGCTTGTCTATAGTTGGCCCCTCCATTGTGAGGCGCATGGTCCTTTGTGTCTCCTAGAAAATTTTTATCTTCTCTTGGATAACCAGAGTAATCTGGCTCACTTCCTCTGTCCATGGTTGAAACTGACCCCTCAAACCTACTTCTTTGCATTGCAGCTCCTCAACTTATCCCTAGAACAACTTCCCTTTTTGTAAGCACGCGACACACTGGACTCATGCCAAAGTGTGTGCAGTCACCTGATCTCATCAGCCTTCTGCTATGCCTCTTAGATCTCTATACCCAGTTGCTACAAGTTTAAGTCCTCCAGCAAAGTTGTCCATTGTTGCATTGTTTTTTCAAAAAGATCATTGCAACCCAATACGACATTCTCCAAGGTAGACATGTGTTCTCTGATGGTTGTGTCACGCTACTCCCTGACCTCTGGCAGAGTAGTAGACTGCAGTTTCAATTGAAGTTCCGAGATCTTCATCTAAAATTCAAAATTAACTTGGCCTACCTCATCCTTAGACTATCACACCTCAACAACCAATTTTTGAATCTTTGTTAAAGCTGCCACATCCTCTAGAATGTGTAGTTTTAGGACTGAATTAAACGCTTGTGTAATTGTTGCTTTGAGGCTCATGCTTCATGTTGCTAGCACTTCTTTTTCCCTAGGATCCCGAACCTTTTTGGCAAATATCTTCTCATTGTCCATTTTGACTTTGTTAATTACTGATAGCGCACTGCACTTTGATCTGAAGCTCATATGGGACCCCCTAATGAAGCCCATGGGGGGTCTGAAGTGGCAACGAGCCTAAGTTCATGCCCATGCCTTTGATTTTTCTGACTTGGGCATTATATTCCTTTAACTCTGCATAGAATGTTCCTCCTGGAAAAGGAATGATTCTGAGGTTCACAATCTGTTTTGTTTCCATTACACTCTCACTCGCTTTTTGTAGGCTCACTTGAACCCTGCTCGCTTGGCCCACACTTGCTTACAACAGACCTGTCTATATTTGCAGCTCGTGCAGATCATTTTTCATGATTCCGAGTGATTGTTGGAACGGTTGTTTGAATTGTTGCCACAGTTCTATTATTGTATCTCTGACCTTATCCCCAATTTCATCAAGGACCCCCTCTATGAGAACCATTGGGTTAATGCATGCTTTCTTGTTCGATTTGTGCTTTTTCCTTTCTATGGTAGTTGTCTCCTTTTGGCTGTTTGATAGCCTGAAGGGAGTCTTCTACGTGTCATCACTACCTCCTTCCTACTTGGATCATTCCTGCTCTTCAGTATGCTGGGAAGACATGTCCTTGACTTCTATTGTGGCCTATTTTGCAGTGCACTCTTTCTCGGAAATAGTTTCTTTCTTCTTTTGATCGGCCAATTCTCGCGGTGTTGCTTGTGCTACTTCTTTCTGTTCCTAGGCAGTTGTCGTTTTTGTGGAGGAGATGTCTCCACCTTTGCTAGTACCTATTCCAATATTTGTGGGTTTTTACCACTCTCCTGGCCATGTCCCCACAATATCCTGTACATCGGCCTCTGTAACTAGTTATGGAAACTTGTGCCATATCTTCTTGGGGTATCGCCTTGCGCGAGTGGATACATTATGAAAGTCACCCTTAAATTCCATGTAGGCTCACAACTACTCAAAAAAGGATGGAGATAACCTTGGCCTCTGACTGATCACCATGTGGAGGTCCATCTCGACTAGTATCTAGAAGAATTTTGATATCGCGACCCTTTCTAGGTCCTTCATCGCCCACAGCAAAGCGAACTTCGCTGCCTCTGATAAATTGTCATCCTACGAAGGGAACTAAATATCCTCTAGAAATCACCATGCAATGATTACAATCAACAGTATGAACCATCCATAGTGAAATTCCTTTCCATCATCCAATGCTTCACAACAATTTGCTAGGAATTCCTTGCAGAGGTACTACTGCTGGTTGTACTCCACCCCTTTTCACATTGTGGAACCAATGAAATTATTAGCACCGAAACCTCGTCCATACGACATTTTTGCATGACCTTCCCGACCAAAATCTGTGTGGAAAATTGCACTGCTTGGTCCGTAATAGAGTGGATAGAGTATCCACGTGACTTCTTAACCAGTCCAAACTCATTTTTCATTTTATCTGCAATCTCCTTCTCCTTTCCTTTTCCTCCAAACTCCTTGGCTGCATCCGCCCCTTTATAGGGCAATCTCATAATTCTTTGGATCAACATGTTTATTATCGAGATGGGTTCACGTAACCACATTTACCCATCGTGCACCAGTGCAAGAAATTGGTGCACACATACAGTATTGATAATCGATCTGTGAAAATGTGGCACACACAAGATATGTAGCAATCTGGCTTGCTCGACCACTTTGACCCATTCCATTGGTTCCAGCTTTATGACCCTAGTCTCTTCCTAACGAATCTTGGTCATATACTTATTGGTGGCCAAATGTGGAAATTTTTCGTGATCGGCTAGATGCCAATCCTCCAGTTTTAACATAGGGATATGCACTAAGAGCATGCCTTCAAATACCACTTCTTTAAGCAATAGCAACAGAGAGATCATCAATTTCACATTATTGGAGTCCTTTAGAACCTTCACTTTCCCTTTTCGTGGAGGGATATACTCCAAGAGCCTGGTGAGAGGCTCTCCTTCTTCAACATCCAAATCTTGAACCCCTTCATAGAGTTCTTCTTCGTCCAAATCTAAGGGTTCATGCGACTGCTTGGACTTATACATTTTTCCTTTCTACCTAACCTCTATCGAAATTCCTCGGTGACTACCTCATGGGTGCAACTTGGGGTTTCTTCTTATTTTCCTTAGAAACAAAAGGCTTCATCCTAGGACACCTCAGTGTGGTAGGCACAAATGTCATAGCTTCCTCAGTTGTACCCCTTGCGTCTGTCACGCAACTGCCTTACTGTGTTTTCCTTTTTTGTGGGTAGTGTAGTTTATAATGTTGATCTCTCTTGCAACTTCCTGGAGCACTAAGATTGTCCTGCCATCATATAGTCATTGTGTAGGGGCAAGATCCCCTTGATATAACTTCATTCTACTCCCATTGACTCTTCCTAGAAATATTTCTCCATTCAGCTTCACGAGCTAAACTATGCCGCCATCTATAATTTCCTTGACTATATAAGGGTTGCAACCAGTGCATTTGAAATTTTCCTGGAAACTTTGTGAACTTGCTATCACATAGCAGCACAAGATCATTCACCTTTAAGGTGCACAACTTAATATGCCTATCGTGATAGGCCTTCTCACGTTCCTTTTGCACATGTTGGTGAAATTCGGCTAGAAATCAGCCTTCTTCAAGCTCTAGTACTGCGTGAGGCACTCTTCCATGGTCTCATAATCAACCATCTCAATCAATGCTGCAATCTGCAGAATTGAACAATGTAAACATTGAAACAGGAACTATAAACTCAAAATGGGAACTCTAGCAAAAAATCCCCCAAAAATATGAAAAATCAACTCGAAAATGAAAAGTGTTGACGCTGAAATAACACTTTCAACACCTTTTTTTTCTAGGGTAAATTTTCAAAATATTTTGGAAAAGGCAATGAAAACCAAATTTTTGTGCAAAATTTGTGCAAAAAACACACTGAAAACGAAAAGTGTTGATGTTGAAATAACCTTTGCTTTCTTTTTAAGATAAGTTTTCAACATTTTGAAAAAATGGCGTAAAAGATTTTATCATAACTCCCGAAAAACCTTAAATTTCAAAGAATAATGAAAAACATAAATTTTAAAAATAATAAAATAAAGTTAAAAAAAATAACAAAAGTTAATAAAATATAATATTTAAAAAAAAATAAAAAAAAATGACAAAAAATCAAAATATATGAAAAAAGACAAAAAAAAAAATCAAACATAGAAAAAAAGAAAGAAAAAGCAAAACATTAACCTAAAAGGACAAAAAAAATCAAAATTTTCATAAAAATGTTAAAAATGAAAACAAAATTAACTCTATAAAAAATAAGAACTAAAAAATAAAAATAAAAAATACAAAGAAATAACTAACAACAAAATATGTTACAAAATAACATAAAAAAAGTGTAAAAAAAAAAAAATTTGTATCCATAAACAATATTGTGCTTTTTTTTTTTTTAACTATAAAAAATAAATAAATAAAATACAAAAATTTCAAAACACATTAAAAAACTAAAAATTAAAAACAGACTTGAATTTAAAAAAAAGAATAAAGAAAAAGAAAAAAAAAACTATAAAAATTAAACACCAACCAAAAAAAATTAAACAATTTAAAAACAAAAAATTAAAAACAAACTAATAAAGATAAAAAAAATATTAAGAATTAATTAAAATTGAAAAAAAAAAATACAAAAATAAATTAAAAATTTTTAAAACATTAATATTAAAATCTTAGAAAAAAGAAAAGTTAATAAAAAATTGTAAAAAAAAAAAAAAAACAATTAGAGGGTGGGGTTGAAATCCAAAGAATCGAATTTTAGCCCTACCCACTTATATAAAAAATTTATTATTAACTCTCTATATATATATCCAGGGCTGAAATCTAATTCTCGGAATCAGATTTGGTTCTGAGAATCTGATTTCAGCCTCGACCACTTAATTTTTTTTTTTTTCTGTTAATACATACACGTGCGCGAACACACACACACACTCACACACATCTTAAGAGGTCATGGCTGAATTCCAATTCTGAGAATTGGATTTCAGCCCTACCACCCAGCCACGCCCCTCCTGGGCCCGATGCGCCCTGGGTGGGGCTGAAATCCAAAATTGTCAAAATCAAGATTTTAACTACCCGCCCCGCTTTTAAAAAAAATACATATTAAAAAAAAATGAATATATATATAATATATATATATATATATATATATATAATATATATAATATATATTTTTTTTTTTTTTAATATTTTTTTCTTAAGTGTCGGGGTTGGGAAATCTGATTCCTAGATATGAATCTCATTCTTTCATGCCACCCCTATTTTTATTTTTACGATTTTTTTAAAATTTTTTCTTAATATTAATGTTCAAAATTTTTAATAATTAATTATTTTATTTTTTTAAAATTTGATTTTTTAATGTTTTTTTAAAATTTAAAATTAAAATTAATTTAATAGTTTTTTTTTAGCTTTTTGTTAGTTTTGTTTTTAAATTTTGTTTTTTAAATTATTTAAAAAATGTTTTAATTTTTGTGTTTTTTGTTTGTAACAATTTCTAGTTTTTTGTTTTTTAAATTGGGTTTGTTATATTTTATTTTTTAATTTTTCTAATTTTTTTAAAAATTGTTGTACTTTTTAATTTATTACTTTCTTCTTTCTTTTTTTTTCCTGGATTTTTTTATTATCATTTACTAATATATATATATATATATATATATATATATTATGCTTAGGCCTTTTTGTTATTTGTCATATGTGTGTGTGTCATTTTAAGTAATCAACATTTAAAAAACAATTGGACATGAAAAATTTAAAGTGTCAAAAAATGTAACATTTAAAAAGAAAATCCATGGTTAATACGTTAGAAAATATAAAGTGTCAAAAGCAAACCCTCTAAAAAAAGATGTTGATGTTGCATCAACACATTTCAAAATCAACATGAAAATCACTAACATTTAAAAACAAATATTTATATTTGATACATAAGAAAATTAAAGTGTCAAAATTATGCTCCGAAAATAAAATATATGTATTGTGCATCAGCACTTTTCAAAATTGTCGAATCTTTTGCTACATCAACGAAATGAGTAATTGTATTAGTTCCCGTTTTAAAGTTTACATTGTTCTTGGCACAACATACTCCATTGGCATCATTGCTTCTATCCCATAGACCAGTTTGAATGAAGTTTGTCATGTTAGCTTCTTGCATGTCGTCCTATATGCCCATAGGACTGCTAGTATGCGTACATCTCAATCGTTCATTTTTGTGTTACAAGCCTTTGTCAACGCATTCTCCATAATCTTATTGAACGCTTCCACTGTACCATTGGCTTGGTTCTTATGGGGCGTACTCTTTTAACAATAATTATTCAAGCATCATGCTGATTGTTTCATTGAGGAAATGCATACCCCTATCACTCATCAATGTCTTAGGGAACCCAAACCGTGTTAAGACATATTCAAATAGGTACTTCACGACTATGGTAGTAGTACATTCCTTCACTAGTTATGCTTTTGCCCATCTTTTCAAATACTTTGTTGCAGTAATAATGTAACGCACACCTATCTCGGGTGACTATATTGGACCTATAAAGTCAATAGCCCACTTGTCAAACACCTGTAATGAAGTTTAAGGATTTAATGGAAATTCATCCCTTCGCGATGGCTCTCCCATCCTCTGACAAGCATCACATGCCTTACAGTATGCCTTAGAATCCTTATGTGTTGTTGGACACCATAACCGTCCACGCAGAATCTTCTACATAGTCGCTCTACCTGCATAGTGCCCTCC
>APFE030675837.1:2048-48522 GCA_000404065.3 Pinus taeda
TGTATTGTAACATTCAAAGGAACATAATGAAAAATCAAGCTGGTAGTCTCGGTTTTGGGATCCAGGGGAAAATCTCTGTGCATATGTGTTTTTTATGTGTTATGCTCTCGCATTGTTTATTTTTCTATAATTTAGAATTCGTATGCAGGTAATTTCTGTACGGGGTTAAAGGCTATAGCCACAACCCTTTTCAGGTGGGCTTGGGATTCCAACCATTATGTCCAATTGATGTGGCCATGCCATTTGCAGCTACTCAGGCAAATTTGACTCATGTCTGGTTCGAAACCGATAAGGCAAACAACTTCATTGAGCACATCCAACGTATCCGCTAGAAATTCCACGACATTCTAGAGAAATCAAATGCCAAGCACAAGCAGCAAAATGATCAACATCGGGTGCCACACAAGTTTCAGGTGGGCAACAAAGTGTGGTTGCATTTCCAAAAGGAACGGCTTACTGGAGCCTACTGGAAACTCATACCACTCTGATATGGTCCTTACACCATTACAAAAGTGTGGGAGGCAATGCATTTGAGCTAAGCATTCCCCCATTCCTTGGTCTGCACCCAATGTTCATTGTGGACTGCATTTGGCCATACTTTCCACCATTACTAGACACATACGACATTGCAGAACAACTCACACCAACAGAGTTAAATCCAGATTGCATGGAACAAGATGCAGCTTATTGGATCATGGACATGCAAATCAAGCACACTCACCAACAGAAGATCCAACTCCATCGAGTTGTCAAAGCAGGCCAACTCTTCACCAGGGCAAGTGGCTGACTAAGGACCAAGTTCAACAGAAGTTTCCTCATCTCATCGAGGAACTCAACGCAATGGGAACCATTGCTTCCTAGGGGGGGGGGAATGATCCAGGTGGATATTGGTGGCCACCCACCAATTCCACTTGGATCCCCACCATTGTTTCTTTTAGTTTTTTAGTTTCCTTAATTGTAGCACAATTTACTATTTTTAGAATTTTTTCGGCTCCTAAACTTCCAAAGATGTTTTGAGGCCCTAAATGACATTTGTTTGGAAATGTACTGCCAATGATTTTTCATAAAATCATATTTTTTGTCCTAGTCCTCGAAGATATCTTTCCAACGGGGTATCATGCTCGTCAAATAGAGATAATATGACCAAGTCACGACCTTGGGAAGTTGGATATCCAACTAATCCCAATGGGGCCCATAAACTCTTACATCTTGGGTTAGGGTTTTGGTTGTTTAGGGTTTTCTCTTATTGTTCAATAATAAAAATGCCCTTGAGCCTCATTATAATGTAGTCCTGAGGCATGTAGCTGTGACATCTCTTCTCGGAGATAAGATACCATCGCCCGAGCTAGTTTATTTCCACTTCTATTTGTAAGCATATTTCAGTATTTTACATTAATGAAATGAATTATTATTTCTACCGCATCTCGGTATTTATGGTTATGTCTATAATTTGTTGCGTTCCTGTTTAAATTTGGATCAACCTCACATGCTACTTGACTTGCAACCATTTATGCTGCTTATGTCGAGTTGGGCTCCACAAATCTTTACTTCCTATTTTACCAGGAAACAAATCAAGACACAACACTAAAAAATCCACTTGATGTACTCTTTCGGTTTGATGGCATTCTTGCCCAATCTGCATCTATGAAGCCACAAAGTTTCAATCCCTTTGCCTATTTTTACCATAGTCAAAACTGGGTAGTGCCTTTGAGGTAATATAGTACATGCTTAGTTGCCTTCAAAAATAATTTTGTTGGACTAAGCATAGCTTGGCTCAGTCAGTTGACTGCATAGAACATATCTATTCATGTGTTCATAAGATACATTAGTGAACCCACTAAATATCATAAATGGTATCATCCACTTATTCACCTGAAGTAGCATCCTCCTTTCTCCAGTTGATTGCTAGAGGTGTCTCCATGCAAAACATTTGTAGTATCTAATTTTCATACTTTCCTTGAGATACAAACAATTCCCCATCACCTTGCTATACTTCCAACCCGAGGAAGTAGTGCACGAGACCCATGTCCTTCATTTCAAACTCCCTTACAAGATCTGACCAGCTTCTCATCACCAATTAAAATAAAATCATCAACATATAAGACAATAATAGGTAATTTACCTTCTACCAAGATATGATAGAGGTTTGCATCTGCCTCACTTTTGGTGAAGCCTGAACTAGTGATATAGCTATCGATCTTGGTGTACCAAGTACGAGGTGCATGTTTGACATCATATAATTCTCACTTGAGTCTACACACTTGAGACTCTTGATCAAAAGTATCAAATCCTTTTGTTTTCTCAATGTACACCTCCTCCTCAATAAATCCATTGAGGAATGTTGTTTTTACATCCATCTGGTGGATCTTCCACCCCATCTACACAACCAGAACAAGAATTGATCTAATGGATGAGTACCTCGCTACATGAGCCTACTCATAGTTAATCCCCTCAATTTGAGAGTACCCCTTGGACACAAATCTAGCCTTATACTTATTTACGCTTCCATCTACTCCCTGCTTTACCTTGAAAATCCATATCGAACGCAAAACTTATTTATCTTCTAGTCTTCAGACCACTTCCAAAACACTTTCTTTATAATTGATTAGTATTTCTCCACCATTGCATAAACCCATATACATTTATGTACTGCTTCCTCGAAAGAGGATGGCTCAGTCTCTACAAGCTTAGTCATTAGAGTCATGTATCCAATGTACCGATCAGGTGACCTTCTCTTCCACGGTTGATTTGAAGGAGCACCCACATTCTCCCTCGCATCCAACACTAGTCTCTCAACTTCCATGGTTCTATTTCTACCTTCTCTAAATGGTTCTACTTGAGTGGCTATCTCCACTCTCTGATCCTCAATTTTTGGCTACTCCACAAATTCTCGAGGTTCCTCCTTTGGAGTTAAAATATTCTCTTCTGGTGGGATCTGAAGCTCCCTCTCAAGAGAGCACCGCATGGCTTTCAAAATTTACATCCCTTCGCACAATTGTAATTTTTAGGGAGGGCAAGTACACATGATAGCTGTGGGGAGTTTCATTGTAACCCACAAATACCCCCAATTCTATTGTCAGCTCTAGCTTCTTCCTTGATTCTTTGGAAACATGGCAGTGAACAGAGGCTCCAAAAATCTTGAAGTTCAACACATACGACTTCCTCCCCAAGAAAGCCTCCTCCACTGTAATCATGCCCATAATCCGATGGGGACTCTAGTTTTGTAAATATACTGTTGTGTTGCATGCCTCATCCCACAAATGCAGAGGTAGGCCTTAGTCATGCAATATCACCCTCGCTGCCCCCACAATGCTATAGTTCTTTCTATCAGTCACCCAATTCTGCTATGGGTTATGTGGTGCTGTCAATTCTCTTCAAATTCCTTATTTTTCACATAAATTTTCAAATTCATTCGACATCTACTCACCTCCATTATCACTCCTTAGAACATTCACCTTATTGCATATTTATTTCTCAACCAGTGCCTTGAATTCTACGAATTTGGAGAATGTCTCATATTTCTTTCGCATGAAGAAGATCCAACACTTCTGTGAGAAGTAATGAATAAAAGTGACAATATATGTGTCTGGAAGTGGAGGCTATCGAGAAAGTTCCATAGACATCAGAGTGGATACTTTCAAGGACTGCTTGTGATTTTTTGTCCTAATCATGGAATGTGGATTTTGTGTACTTCCCAAAGTACATCCTTTGCATACATCTTGCTACTCCAGTTCTCATTTGGGGAGGCTTGTGTTTATATGTTGCATAATCTTTTGGGTGCCATAATGCAAATGGCCAAGTCTTCTATGCCAAAGTTCACCAACATCATGGCTCTACACCTTCTTTGCCTTTGTGGTTAATGCTGCATAAACTTCCAAATCTAGCTTATACAAGTTATTCACATGAACCTCGATCTACTTCACTTGTCCCATGGCTATGTGTCTCAAGAATTCCTTTCCTTTGTTGAAGATCACGTCATAACCATGGTCTTCCAAAACTGCAATAGAGACGATATTTTTCTTTAGGCCCAAAATGGACATGAAATCCTTGAGCCTAAGAAGGGAGCCTGACTCCCTCTCAAAGGTGACTGTACCAATCTTGGTCATGTTTTTCTTTGATATAATTGAAAAATTATCTACACCCTGTCATGTGGAACGATGCACCTGATTCCAAGTACCGCACAATCCCCATTACTATGTTGGCCATGCATGAGATAAGGGTAAATTCAAGCTTGAAATTTGAAGCCAAGGCTTCACCTGCTGCTCCTCCTAAGGTATTCTTTCATTCGTTTTTTTGTGGGAATTTCGTGGCATGGTGCTCGAATTCATGACAATGGAAGCATTTAATTTTGGACAAATATTCTTCTTTCCCCCTTGACTGGATTCTGGTTTGGATTTTGATTTCTTCCCTTTTCCATTCTTTGCCTTCGCATCCAATTCCAAATTTTTCTTCATCCTCGCCATTGGATGAAGTCTCATCTCTTGTATTCTGCCTTATTTCCTCCTATACCAAATCAGACCATAAGTGCTCCCAATTTGGTATTTTCTCCCTCTCGTTCACCGAATCTTGATAGTTATGAAAACTCTTGGGAAAGACCAAAAGGGGTAGGATTACCAGGTCTTCTATAGAAACATCAACACCGACCCTGCCAAGTTCATCACAACATCGTGTGAACTTTCTCAGATACTACAGAATAGTGTCATTCTTCTTCATCTTGATACTTCGAAGTTTATCTTGAGCTCCAGCTTCCTGTGGTCACTATTATTCTCGAACAATGTTTTCAAGGATTTCCACATTGCAAACAAATTTTCTTTTCTATGTACATTTGAGACAATGTGATCTCATACTCCCTCAAATATTATTCTCCTCACCTTGGATACATATTTCTTCCACTAAGAAAGGTTATGGGAATCAAAATATGGTGTTTTTACAACATCTGTCTTGATGTATTCTAGAAATACATTTTCATCCAATACCGCCTCCATGTGATCCTTCCATTACACAAAACTAGAGATTCCTTCCAAGGCATACTCTAGTCTTAGTCCAATCAAGGCCATATTCTCAGCTCTAAAGAGATCTTGTTTCATTGAACTCCAAATTCAAACCTCCTGAGAAACAACTTTGAAATTCCTGCCCTAATGTGAAATTAGCTCTGATACCATGTAGAAAATATGGTGTAAATTTGCAAATTATTATGAAGTCTTAATCAAAATCATAAGACACAAACCTACTCTACTGCTTCGCGAGAATTAATTGACAGTTTAGAACAAAAATCTCAGATATACAACAAGAAATCACACACATGAAAATAGTATTTTTTGTGTGGGAAATAAAACCACTAAAAACCCTAATGCCTGCTTAAAAGATGTATTACAATTTATTCTCTCAACTGAGCACAACCTACAAGTGCATAACCTATCTCTCTACTCATAGAGAATCTCTGACCCAGACTTAGTCAATTTCTACCTCTGCTTGAGCCTCTATTTCCTTGCACAATTCCTTGAGAAATTAGGCCCCTATTATTTAGGAATTTATCCAAAATGGAATGCACAATTCCATACGTTGATCATCATCTTTCATGCAACACTTGTACACTCAGGAATAGTTTACAATTGATGTTACACTGCCTTGGAATATCCACGTCAATTGGGTAACTCAAATTCTCTGCATGCACTAGCTATTTTGGGTTGATTGATTAGTTAACTGGATGATCACTGAGTTTGACTGAAGTCCCACTTCACAATTGACCTTCCACTAGTTCCTCCAACAATTGGAACTAGTTTAACTGAAAACAACTTGAGATAACTAACTTTGGTTGCTACAAATTAGAAATCAAACATTATTAAATGAACTCTAACTCCTCCAACTTGAAATTATTGAGTAAACTAGGTGACACATGACATGTCACATAATTTAACTACATCCAAGTTGTCTGTTGATGTGGAAATTCGAATTTTCTCAATTTAATCAAGGAAAAATCAAATTGAGAATTTATTGTTGCATTTTTCGATAGCGAGGCTACAAGATATAATAAAAATTCATGTTAACAGTGAGGAGGGCTTAGAAGAAGGGTTGAACTTAGTGCCTTTTTCAAAGCATCAAACATTCTTTGTCCTTGATTATCCCACAAGAAGGGAACTCCTTTCTTCAGGAACCACATAAAACCTTTCATTGACTTGATATAGTTGACAATGAAACGATGTAAAATTTTTTCCTTCCCTTGCAAACTCTAGAGTTAAAGTAAGTATTGTGGTGCAGACAATTGAGTAATCGCCTTAACCTTATTAGGATTAACCCGAATGTCGTGTTTCAAAACAATAAACCCAAATAGATGCCTAGATTCTGTTAGCGCTCAAATCTGCCTCAGGCTGAGGAAGGCAAAACTCAAGGCCACATCAAACCAAGCTTAGCCTTGTAGCTAGCCCTACGAGGACACGAGAGGGCTCTCTCCGGGTCTATCTCAGAAAAAGGTCTTTAGAGGGGCTGAGATGACTCAAAAATAATACTGATTTTAGGCTAGTAAAGAGATCGAAAAGTTTGATTTAAAATTTTTAAGTTTTTTTGTTGGAGAAATGGGAAAAATAATTTTGGTTTCGGGGATAAGGCCAGATCTTTGCAGAATCTCGAGTTGGGGCGAGGTAGGCAGTAGTCTTGATGCCTATGATCAAAGGTATGGATGGTTCAGAATGACAAGGAGTTGAAGAAGGCAAGGGAGAACATGGATCCTCTCCAAACTGACGAAAACATGTAAAACTAAACAAATTTAAAGGAAAAGCACTGTGAACAATGAATTCAACCTTATTTACTCATTCATTTAGTTTCAGAAGCATAAGAAGGGAATGGAAATACATTAAAAATGAATGAACTTACAATAAACTGAGAGATAACATCATCAAGAACTGAAAGCCACAATAATCCCAATAGGTGTTGCAAAACCTCTGATCTTTCCTTAGCCAAAATATGAAAAATATTTACAATAGTGTGCCAAAATCTTCCCAAAAGTCCAACCCTTGTTACTGACTGAAAAATTTACATATATAGATCAAGCTAACCTCATTCCCTAACCTCTAGGGGTCGAGATCCTCCTTTTAGGAGCAGTTTGAACAAATTCTAAACATGGAGCAAGAATCTAGGTGACCAAAACAACTTGCCTCTAAAAAGAAGGAAACTAATTCATTACATTAATTTTTTGCTAATTTGTGGATGAATCATCTAGAACAAGGTAAAAAGGTGCCAAGTTACCTCATACACATCAAATTACATCAATATGGGTCAAAAATCACATCAAGAAGTGAAACTGGTGAAAACTGGCCGAATTCTTGAGCTGGAGGAGGAAAACCTGATCAAAAACCTCTATGCGTAGCGCCCTGGTCTCTACGCGCAACGCGCCTTTTAGACTGATTCTGAAACACTTCCTGGCATCCAAATTGAGCTCACGATAGCTCGTTGGAAAGCCCTAGATGTCTACTTTCCAACCCAAGTAGAATTTCCCAATTGGGAGCCCATTTTCCGCCTCAAAATGGAATTATCCCAGAGGTACTTCCTGCTGTTGCAAAAGGTTGCAGTAAGGTGGTTTTCATGGTGTTTTTGGGCCTTTTGACCATCCAAAACTTGATGAACTGCTTCGGAAATAACTGAGCATGCGTAAATTACCATGAAAAACCCAAAAATACCAAGTTTTCCTCCAGCAAGTGTCCCAATCAAAAGCGAGCGCGCAGGCGCGCTGCTCATATAGCCGAAAAACCTGTTTTTGGGACCAAAAATTTCAAAATGACAAAAATTTCTCCGAATTTGCTCAAATTTGGAGTGAAGACCCTCCATCATGTGTTATGCTAAGCCAGTGAAGCTTCAGCCAAAACTCGAAGTGGATCCAACCTATTTTTCCGTTTTAGTGCTTGGCTCAACCTCCTTTTCAAAATCTTCATTTTTGCTTTCTTGACATGCATGCGAGCCCAATAATGATGTTTCATGTGATGGACCATGTCTTTATCTCTATTAGCCTTTGCCAAAAACTTCTCTAAGTGGATGTTGACCCCCTCGAGCCAAGTCTCGTGGTTAGCTTCAATCTCCTGCTCAATAGGTGTCATCTCATGTATATGTCTTCGGGCAGCCTGTCGATCTTCACGGATTTGTCACAGCTCTATAAGTGTGTGTTGATCCTCTAACTATTTATTGCGCTGCTCCAAATAATTGATCACCCATTTTGCTTTCAGCAATTTGTCATTCAAGTTATTAATCTCAGCTTTCTACTCTTGGATGATCTCTTTCAGTTTCGAGCTAGGAAAGCTCCTATCCACATCAATAAATGTAGCATCAATATCATGGCCTCCTGAAGGGCCCTTCTTATGCCTTGACCTCTTGCCCCTATCCTGAAACTGTACCTATACCTATGCTGAAGAAGAAGGCGAGACCCCTTCCACACCATGTGGAGATATTACTCGTCGTGTAGCTACAAATAAGGCCCTCTGGCCTCGCTGATATGTCACTTACGTCGGAGCATTGACATGCTCGGTCTCACGAATGTCAAACTGCTGTGAAGGCCCTCCCTCATCATGAACTATCTCTGGAGGTGGCTGAGGCGCTGTGAAGAAGTCACGAGAAATAAAATCCTCCCAAGTAATGCCCTGCTGTGCCAACTGATGAACCACTACGATCTTGATCAACACGTACTGATAAATACTGCTATGCTGCTGTACTGGGGTCTTCCTTTGTACAAGAGGCACCATCCTCTCTATGTTGCGAAACATGAAGTATGGAATGTTCATCATACGTACCCTTGTAAAATGCATCAACAAAAGGACATGGTACACATAAAGACGGGAGAATCTGCCCTCACAACTGAAATACCGAATGATAAGTTTCATCAAAGGTGAAAATTGATCATTCAGGTATTGGAAAGGAAAAACTCTGCTGAAGTGCCTCATATACCCAGGTTTGATGTATGGCTCATAGTAGGATTTCTCTAACTGCTGACGTTTATTCCATTGCTCTCCAATATTTGGTATATGAGTGGCTTCTGTGATAGTCTCTGGTGACAAAATGAAATCAACTCCAGCGGGGTTTACATGGCCATCATGTAAATGTAGAAAAAACAAACGAGCTAGTTCACGATGATGCTGGAATTGTGAAATTAATTCACAATAGCAATAGCATGACTGACGATGAAAACAATCCATTGCAAGTGGGCAAGCTTGCAATTGAACCAAAGAAATAGGCTCTTCCCTGAGAGGCTTACCACCTTTACCACCTCTGTGAGACCTCCGTGGCACATTACCCTCTGTTGTGGAATCACTGTCATACTGTTGCTCATACACTGAATCTGTGTTTGACATGGCTTTGGTCTCAATATGTCTGTGATATGTATAGTGATATAGGTGTGGTGAAGTCAAAATTGCAATGCATACTCAAAACCCAAATATGTTTATCAAAGCATCATAAAAACTGAGCCATAATGGTAATGCTCTGTTTCAATGAATTGGCATAAAACGATCACTATTTGACAAATAGACAAGAGTGTAATGTGTACCCTTTTACAATGTTGACCAAAACTTTACAAATGAGTATGGGACTGTTTTTCATCAATGGAGGATAGGAAATCTTCGCTAAACCACCCACATGTCCTTTAAAAAACCCTTAAGGAATGATTTTGACATGAACATAGGGTTTCATTTTTCAAGACCCAATACATCAAATTTCCCATCTTGAAACACACTTCAAACATTGACTGAGCAACAATGAAATACCTACTTGCAAGTTTTGGAGTGGATTTGGTATGATCTATTCACATGAACAAAGTTTTCTTGGTGCTGTAACCCAGTGCACAGTGCACGAACCCAACGCGTATCGCACCTCTATATGTGCAACGCCTTTGTTAATTTACACTAGCTAGTGAGGCCCAATGCGCAACACACCTCTATATGCACAACACACACCTTGTATGAGCATCGCACCTCCAAAATGCTGTCCAGGGGTATGAAATGCAGTTTTCGGCCTTCCAAATTACTCAAGCACGATTTTGCCTTGGGATAATTTGAATAAATGAACTCGTTTGCCCCTTTTATAGGTGAGGAAAATATTTCACTTTGATTTAAATTTGTTTAATAACCCACTTTATAATGTTTGTCACTTTGACATTTGAGCTTGAATACAATGCTTTTCTTTCTTTTTCTGAGTCTTGAATTGATAATGTTTTGTTGATTTTTGCAGGGATCCAATATTTTGGCTTTGGAAAAGATCAGAGGCTTGCTCTGAAATCTTTTGAGATACAATAAATACAATTATGTACAATCACAATTTTCAGTTCCAAAACAGAGTTTTGGACTAAAAATGTTTTTAAATGCTTTCTGAGGAAAAATATTAAATGAAAATCTTTTAAAACCAACCTCATGGTATGCGGGCTTTTATTATGTGTATGCACAGGACTGAAAACCCTAGACTCTAGGACTAAAGACCCTTTTTTTTTAACGAAACTAATCATTTATGATGATGAATGCAATGATCATGTACTTCGGTGATTTTTTGAGAAATTTTTGACTAACCCTGCAGGGACAAGCATGAGGGAACACAAGACAACTAGACCCCCTCATCAGTCAATGGTGTGCCCCTAACGAAATGCAATGAAATGGAACGACTGAGACACCGAAAAATGATATGAAAAAGTGAAAAGATCTCTGACGGAGGGCTGTAAGGACCGACTCTAACATTGGCTCCAATGGGGATGGTGGCTCCTTGGAGACGCCAAGAATGGCAGATCTCTGGGAGAGAAGACCAGTGCCTTATCCATTGGACGATGGAGTCATTATTTCAATAATTAACACAAAACTTTGACACATTTCTTGACTGCAGATTTTGACTTAAAACTGAATACAATTCTGACTAAACTGACTCAATTTTAAAACTGAAAGGAATGATAAAAATGACCCAACAAATTGCAAGCCAACTAGCCTTCATCTCCAGAGTTATAGCCTTCACTGCAGGCCCCATACAGAAGATGAGAGATCAGTACACACATGCAATAGAACAAAAGTAAATTGATATATACAATGATGAGGAAATGAGCAGAAAATACTTCAGAAGTAGTATCACTTTAGGAGCCGACCATTGATCGGCCCCCCAGGACACTCATCTCCATTCATTTCCTTAAGAAGAAAAGCATTTTGACCACGATATGCTGCAATCTTGTAAGGACCCTTCCATAAATTTTCAAATTTGCCTTGGTTTCCTTTATCTTCATTCCGGGCATCCCACTTCAAAACCACCTCATCCAGCTGAAACTTATCTGTTTTTGCCTTCCTATCATAAATTTTCTTTATGCGCTCCTGCAACTTGAAAGTATTTTGAAATACTTCCTCTCGTGTCTGCTGTAAATGAATCATCTGATTAATCCTCCTCTGCATGGGATCTTCCTCACTGCCAGCTTCTTGAAGCAATTTGACTATCGGAATAGCAAGCGAAGTAGGAAAAACCGTGTCGGTCCTGTACGCCAACTCGAAAGGAGACATACTGATAGACTTTTTCTGACTTACCCTATCAGCCCACAGTGCATTTACTAATTTCTTGTGCCAACCTTTTTTATTGATTTCCAGCAATTTCTTGATGATATTTACCAAAGACTTATTTGAAGATTCCGCCAACCCATTTCCTTGCAGATGGTAGGCGGTCGAATGTCCCAAGCTGATATTGTACTTATAACAAAATTCAACCATTCGTTTTGACTTGAATGCCGCTGAATTATCTGTGATTAGCTTACTAGGACACCCAAAATGTGACAAAATATTGTTTTCAAGAAAAGAGATAATCACCGCATTCGTGGCCTTTCAGGTGGGAATTTCTTTGATCCATTTTATGAAGTAGTTCGTAGCTATCAATATCCATCTATGTTTTCTTGATGATGCTGGATGGATTTCCCCGATGAAATCCAAGCCTCACTGCTGGAATGGTGCACTAACTTCAAATGGGTTGAGAGGTAAAGGTTGTAGTTTCTGCTTCCCTTAAAAAATTTGGCATTCATGACAATTCTTAACAACCTTATATACATCTGAAAATAATGAAGGCCAATAAAAACCTTCCCTTAGAATCTTATTCGCTATAGTTTTCCAAAACAGATGGCCCCCACAGTCACCTCTATAAAAATCTTCTACAACTCGTTTAGCTTCTTCCTCTACCAAACAATTCAACAACATTCCACCAGGGTCTTTCCAATACAATGCAGATTTCAGTATGCAAAATTTTGTAGCTTTCAATTTCAATGTTCTACTCTTATTTCTAGGCATCCCAGGAGGTGAAGAAAAATTCTGAAGTACATATATAATGTCAGCATACCAAGGGGAAGAAACAAAAATCTCAGACAACTGATTTATCAGACTCTTATCATCTTCATCGGACATGGCAACAATCAAATTTATATCTAGAACATGTAGATTTGTTTCAGCCATTAGTTTGGTGAGTCCGTGTCCTTTGATCAGCTTGGTTGGTTTAATCTCCACATCATACTCTAACAACACAGCAATCCTCTTACCCCGCCTTCCTTCTGGATCTGCCTGTACCAAAACATCTTTTACTGCTGTGTTAGGAACATATGCTATAATGTGGGAATGCAATATATACACACGGAAATCTTTCAAGGCCTTTACAAGCGCAAGTGCTTATTTTTCAATAATGTTGTATTTCAATGCTCCGTCCCTTATAATACGACTGAAGAAGGCAATGGGCTTCTCAACTCCATCCCGTTTTTGCATTAGTACAACTGCCAAAGTATGCTCAGAAGCAAATGAAAACAGAATGAAGTCCTGTGTGTAGTCCGGGCTAATTAAAGAAGGGGCTGAAGAAAGAGCTAACTTGACCAAATTGAATGATTTCACCGCCTCTTCCATCCATTTTAAATGAATGTCCTTTTTCAGCATGTTCGTGATTTCTCTAAGATGCTCAGCAAGATTTGGAATGAAACGATGCAAAAAATTCAGTTTGCCGTTAAATGACTGTATTTCTTTCTTGTTTCGGGGCTATTCAATCTACCGGATGGCCTCAACATGTTTCGGGTCCACACGAATGCCGTCTTTTGATATGATGTGGCCAAGGAGCTTGCCTTCATCCATAGTGAAAAGGCTCTTTTTTGGATTCAGTGAAATGCCATATTTGCTGCACTTTTGGAAAACAATTTTCAAATGATATAAATGCTCCTCATCAGAATTTGAAAACACGGTTAAGTCATCAAGGTAAACAACCAAAAATACATCTTTCTCGTTGGCGAAAGCCATGTCCATTGCACGCTGAAAAGTGGCACCTGCATTTTTCAAACCAAACAACATCTTTGCATAATGAAACGTTCCCCATGGAGTGGTGAACGTAGTCTTGTTACGATCATCTTCATGCACTAAAATCTGATTGTATCCTGAATAGCCGTCGAGCAGTGACATCCTTGATGCTCCAACTACTCGCTGCAATATATGGTCCATTTTGGGCAGCAGATAATTGTCTTTTAAGGACACCTTATTCAAATTTTTGAAATCAATACATAAACGGATCTCACCGGTTTTCTTTCTTACAGGTACCAAATTTGATATCCAATCAGAAAATCTGATAGGCACAATGATTCCTGACTTATACAACCTGTTCACCTCTTTTTCTATCAATGGCAGCAGCTTAGGATTGATTCTCCTCAACTTTTGACGGAAAGGTTTTCTGATTTTGTTTTATAGGGATAGTATGCTGAATGATATTAATATCATATGTTCTCAGATCTGAGTAATCCCAAGCAAAAGCATTTGAAAATGAAGACAACAATCTGATATACTCTGCCTTTACCTTTGGTGACAATGAATTTGACAGCTTTACCATCTTGGGATTCTCAACTCTCCCAATGTTTACCTCTTCAACACCCTTTTCAGTTGGTCTCAATGTCGGTTTGCGGGCCACATCATCTTGGTCAAACAGCTCCTCCAAAGGAATCAATCCCTTAGGAATAATGTTATCTTTAAGTTGCAACACTTCCATTTGATTTACTTGTATATCAACATTACCATCATCATGTTCTGTATCTATGGAGGTGTCTTTAAACTTACCCTTATTCTGCAGAAAATCATTAATCTCTTCATCATCTTGAAAAACTTGCCAACATCGCTGATTATCTGGGACGGTGGGGTGGTGTTTTACATGAATCTCGAATTTGTTGCTGGAATTCATTGAAATTTTTAAATTGCTTGCTGCCTTAGCCAGTGCATCAGCAACACCATTTTGTATGTGAGGCACACACGTCAAAGTATGATCAGAAAAGAGTTTCAAAATATCTAAAACTGCATTTCGATATTCTCTTATGTGAGGATGCTTGGCTTGAAATTCACCTTTGACCTGTTTTATCACCAGCTCTGAATCACCATAGACAACAATTTGTTTTGCTTTCAGCTTACTAAGAATTTTAAGGCCAGCAATGAGAGCCTCATATTTCACTTCATTATTAAAACAGTCAAATGCTAGTTTGTAGGAACAGACTCTCACCTTGCTTGGAACTTTATCTTGAGCGGAAAATGGACTTCGAATCCACACCCCAATGCCAGAACCGTCACTACCTACTGCGCCATCAAAATCCATGGTCCAAAGACCATCTTCATCCTCCTCCAAGTGCTGAAATTGTGTCAACTCTATTTTTCCTGTTTGTTGCCCATTATTTTCAGCTGATTGCTCCATAGTAGCTTGCTTTTCACTTCTTTCTTTCTACAGAAATTCTCTAAAATTCTCATAGATTTCTGGTATATCTTCTACCTGAACTAATTGACTATCTATATCATTAAAACTATCAGCAAACAAAACAAACGACTCCCAGGTTGTATGTACATAGTTTACAGGATGATTGATTGGTTTTTCCTTGCTCGTTATCATGTATTTCATCTTCTGCTCTCGATATAGCTTTATCATTTGACCAAAGACGGGATTTGTAGCATAAGAAAAATCTAACTGCAGTGTACCTTTCAACTTTTCCCCCCAAGATCTTGAAAGAAGCATACCAAAACACGGAGGAATTTCTGCCACAACCACATCCATCAAGACATTCTTAGCTGGAATTTGATCTAAGCTTACCACCAAGTCCTTGATCAGTCCGATACACTTTACACGGCTGGAATCAAATGAATACAAATCATGGTATTTTCTTGTAATATCTAATCCCAACTTTTCCATGATTGCTTTTGGCATCAAATTGTGCGAAGCACCGGAGTCAAACATAGCATTGTGTAATACATACTCATGCAGCCTCAAACTAATATAAAAGGGAGGAACATCACTGTCAGGAGACTCACCATCTAAAGCAGGCCCAAAAATCAATTTTGGCTGATCATCTTCAACGTTTACTGTGTCAAACATTGGGTCAAAATTCAAAATTTTGGAGACTTGACCTCGGTAGCTGCTGTTCTTCATGATCTCAGTCAAAGGAATAGATACTTTTAGTTTTGAAATTTCATTTTCTAAACTAAATGCTGAGACTCTCTCAACTTCTTTGACCGGAACTTCTCTTTTTTTAGTTTTATCCCTTATTGTGTTTGGTGGCTGATTTACCTTGTCTGCTGATAATGATTTACTAGCTGTGGGATCACTTATCTCTTTTCCTTTCTTCTGAATGGAGTTTATAGGCACATTTCGATTTCTTAATGAGTATTGCTTCTGTTGGGCGGAAAAAGCATTCATGTATCCTCTTTGGTACTCCTCCGACTCTTCTTCAAGTGCCGCATTGTTTGATAGAATATAATCCTCATCTTGGTGTGTGGTGGAGCTTTCTAGAAATTCTTCCTCTTCCGTGATATAGGTAGGCAGATCATCAGGAGTAAAGAAATGATTTTCCTCCCCTACAGTATCACCATCATCATCAGATTCTTGACTAACAAAATTTTGCTGAAGAGGAGTCTTTACCTGCTGCTGAACTACCGACTCTTGTGTTCTTTGTTCACGCTGCTTAATTCTGAATTGTGGTTGCTGCTAACCACGGAAATTAGGATTTCAGATCTGCGGTTCTGGCTTGTCAAGAGTGAGCTTTTCGACCATCCTTTCTACCTTGTGAAGTATCTGATCTGATGTAGAAGCCTCTTCCTTTATGGTCACTCTCTTTTCAGCTTTCATCCTAGCTCTTTTATCGTTGAAATTTGCCTCAACACTGACCGCTATTTTCTGCATTTCTTCTAAGGTAGCCGGATCTCTCTCCCTTAGTTGATACGCCATGTCTGGATCAAAACCATCCGGGAACTTAAGAAACGATGACTTTCTAGTGGGTTTTAAATCATCCGGAATTGCATTATACACTGCATTAAATCTAATGCAATAGTCTTGAATGGACTCTCCAGCATTTCTTTTAATCTTAGTATATTCAACATTGATTTGCAGTGGGTCTTTCTTCACTTCCCAGCATTCTAAGAACTGTCTTTTAAGATCATCCAATGTTGGAATAATTCTAGCCGGAAAATTTCTAAACCATTTCCTAACGTCTCCACCAAAAGTCTGCACGAATAGCCTCATAGTTACATTTTCTTCATCAATTTCATGAAGATCAAAGAAATCCGCCATCTTATCGACATGCTGTTGAGCTGTGATATTCTGAGGTGTGCTATCGAACAAAGGGATTTTACTTTGATAATCTGCGGGCACGTCATTCAAAACTTGAGGCAGAGCGAGGGGTGCAAATCGGGCTGCCATTGCTCTTGGAGGATTTGGTCTGGGGGTTGTTGGAGGAGTAGGTGTAGCTGAAGTATGGGAAAGATGCGGAGGTGTATGTGGAGGAGAAGCCACATGGGATGAAGAAGGGGTATTAGCTGCAGATTCTTGATAAGTGATTATAGGTTGCAGGGGAATAATGGGAATGAAAGGTGGTTCAGTAGGAATTTTGGAGGTGAAATCGGTGATAGAAGAACCAATATTTGCAGATGCAGCTTCTAGGAAATCAACAAGATTTGTGGCTTGAATGTCTCGCTGAAGGTGCCTCAAGATAAAATTTTCAATGAATTTATTGTTTCTCTCAACTTCAAGGGTTGCGGCGAAGTCAAGATTTGGAATAAGAGAATCAAGTGCACTTTTGGATTTGGTTTTAAACAACGATAATTCAAACCTCTCGTCAAAGTCAAGTTCTTCAAGATACTTAAAAATTGTAGGAAAAGAATGAGATTTAAACAAAGGAATTATGGGACTTTCTCGTCGGTGTATTCTCGCAATTAGATTTGGGTTCTCATATACGGGAGGTGGATCTGGATCAGGATTTAATCTTGTGTATCTTCTTGAAGCCAGTGTGGAATTGTTTTGAACAAGCAAAAGGACACAAACAATTTTTCAGCCTATGAATTTCTAGACTCAACCATCCAAGGTCTAGAACGAATAAATATACTGGGGTAAATTTCAAATCAAGTGCTACATTCACAAGCTCACCGGAGATAGACTAAATAAGCGTTTATCTACTTGTGCTTATGCACAACAAAAGCATTTCGAAGGCTACCTGACATAACTTTAGACTCCGTCTAAGACTCATGTAGCAAACACATCAATTGTTTAATCCCCAGTATGGTCGCCACTATGTTAGCGCTAGAATCTGCCTTAGGCCGAGGAAGGAAAAACTCAAGGCCACATCAAACCAAGCTTAGCCTCGTAGCTAGCCCTACGAGGGCAGGAGAGGGCTCTCTCCGGGTCTATCTCAGCAAAAGGTCTTCAGAGGGGCTGAGATGACTCAAAATTAATACTGATTTTAGGCTAGTAAAGAGATTGGAAAGTTTGATTTAAAATTTTTAGGTTTTTTTGTTGGAGAAATGGGAAAAATAATTTTGGTTTCGGGAATAAGGCCAGATCTTTGCAAAATTTCGAGTTGGGGCGAGGTAGGGATGGATCAGAATGACAATGAGCTGAAGAGGGCAAGGGAGAACATGGATCCTCTCCAAACTGGAAAAAACATGTAAAACTAAACAAATTTAAAGGAAGAGCACTGTGAACAATGAATTCAACCTTATTTACTCATTCATTTAGTTTCAGAAGCATAAGAAGGGAATGGAAATACATTAAACATGAATGAACTTACAATAAACCGAGAGATAACATCATCAAGAAATGAAAGCCACAAGAATCCCAACAGGTGCTGCAAAACCTCTGATCTTTCCTTAGCCAAAATATGAAAAATATGTACAATAGTGTGCCAAAATCTTCCCAAGAGTCCAACCCTTGTTACTGACTGAAAATTTACATATATAGATCAATCTAACCTCATTCCCTAACCTCTAGGGGTCGAGCTCCTCCTTCTAGGAGCAGTTTGAACAAATTCTAAACATGGAGCAAGAATCTAGGTGACCAAAACAACCTGCCTCTAAAAAGAAGGAAATTGATTCATTACATTAATTTTTTGCTAATTTGTGGATGAATCATCTAGAACAATGTAAAAAGGTGCCAAGTTACCTCATACACATCAAATTACATCAATCTGGGTCAAAAATCACATCAAGAAGTGAAACTGGTGAAAACTGGCCGAATTCCTGAGCTGGAGGAGGAAAACCTGATCAAAAACCTCTATGCGCAGCGCCCTGGTCTCTACGCGCAACACACCTTTTAGACTGATTTTGGGGCACTTACCGGCATCCAAATTGGGCTCACGATAGCTCGTTGGAAATCCCTGGATGTCTGCTTTCCAACCCAAGTATAATTTCCCAATTTTGAGCTCATTTTCCCCTTCAAAATTGCATTCTCCCAGAGGTACTTCTTGCTGTTGCAAAAGGTGGCAGTAAGGTGGTTTTCATGGTGTTTTGGGGCCTTTTGACCATCCAGAACTTGATGAAATGCTTCGGAAATAACTGATGATGCGTAACTTACCATGAAAAAGCCAAAAATACCAAGTTTTTCTCCAAAAAGTGTCCCAATCAAAAGCGAGTGCGCAGGCGCGCTGCTCATATAGCCGAAAAACCTGTTTTTGGGACCAAAAATTTCAAAATGACAAAACTTTCTCCGAATTTGCTCAAATTCGGAGTAAAGACCCTCCATCATGTGTTATGCTCAGCCAATGAAGCTTCGGCCAAAACTTGAAGTGGATCCCATCTCTTTCGCCGTTTTAATGCTTGGCTCAACTTCCTTTTCAAAATCTTCATTTTTGCTTTGTTGACATGCATGCAAGCCCAATAATGATGTTTCATGTGACAGAGCATGTCTTTATCTCTATTAGCCTTTGCCAACAACTTATCTAAGTGGATGTTGACCCTCTCGAGCCAAGTCTCCCATTCAGCTTCTATCTCCTTCTCAATAGGTGTCATCTCATGTATATGTCTTCGGGCAGCCTATCAGTCTTCACGGAATTGTCGTAGCTCTATAAGTGTGTGTTGATCCTCTAACTATTTATTGCGCTTCTCCAAATAATTGATCACCCATTTTGCTTTCAGCAATTTGTCATTCAAGTTATTAATCTCAGCTTTCTGCTCTTGGATGATCTCTTTCAGTTTCGAGCTAGGAGAGCTCCTATCCACATCAATAAATGTAGCATCAATATCATGGCCTCCTGAAGGGTCCTTCTTATGCCTTGACCTCTTGCCCCTATCCTGAACCTGTACCTGTACCTGTGCTGAAGAAGAAGGCGAGACCCCTTCCACACCATGTGGAGATAGTACTCGTCGTGTAGTTGCAAATAAAGCCCTATGGCCTCGCTGATATGTCACATACACTGGAGCATTGACATGCTCGGTCTCAGGAATGTCAAACTACTGTGAAGGCCCTCCCTCATCATGAACTATCTCTGGAGGTGGCTGAGGTGCTGTGAAGAAGTCACGAGAAATAAAATCCTCCCAAGTAATGCTCTGCTGTGCCAACTGATGAACCACTACGATCTTGATCAACACGTAATGATAAATACTGCTATGCTGCTGTGCTGGGGTCTTCCTTTGTACAAGAGGCACCATCCTCTCTATGTTGCGAAACATGAAGTATGGAATGTTCATCATATGTACCCTTGTAAAATGCATCAACAAACGGACATGGTACGCATAAAGACAGGAGAATCTACCCTCACAACTGAAATACTGAATGATAAGTTTCATCAAAGCTGAAAATTGATCATTCAGGTATTGGAAAGGAAAAACTCTGCTCAAGTGCCTCATATACCCAGGTTTGATGTATGGCTCATAGTAGGATTTCTCTAACTGCTGACGTTTATTCCATTGCTCTCCAATATTTGGTATCCCAGTGGCCTCTACGATAGTCTCTGGTGACAAAATGAAATTAACTCCGGCGGGGTTTACATGGCCATCATGTAAATGTAGAACAAACAAACGAGCTAGTTCACGATGATGCTGGAATTGTGAAATTAATTCACAATAGGGATAGCATGACTGACGACGAAAACAATCCATTGCAAGCGGGAAAGCCTGCAATTGAACCAAAGAAATAGGCTCTTCCCTGAGAGGCTTACCACCTTTGCCACCTCTGTGAGACCTCCGTGGCACATTACCCTCTATTGTGGAATCACTGTCATACTGCTGCTCATACACTGAATCTGTGTTTGACATGGCTTTGGTCTCAAGATGTCTGTGATATGTATAGTGATATAGGTGTGGTGAAGTCAAAATTTCAATGCATACTCAAAACCCAAATATGTTTATCAAAGCATCATAAAAACCGAGCCATAATGGTAATGCTCTGTTTCAATGAATTGCCATAAAACAGTCACTATTTGACAAATAGACAAGAGTGTAATGTGTACCCTTTTGCAATGTTGACCAAAACTTTACAAATGAGTATGGGACTGTTTTTCATCAATGAAGGATGGGAAATCTTCACTAAACCACCCACATGTCCTTTAAAAAACCCTTAAGGAATGATTTTGACATGAACATAGGGTTTCATTTTTCAAGACCCAATACATCAAATTTCCCATCTTGAAACACACTTCAAACATTGACTGAGCAGTAATGAAATACCTACTTGCAAGTTTTGGAGTGGATTTGGCATGATCTGGTCGCATGAACAAAGTTTTCTTGGTGTTGTAACCCAGTGCGCAGTGCACAAACCCAACGCACAACGCACCTCTATATGCGCAGCGCCTTTGTTAATTTACACTAGCTAGTGAGGCCTAATGCGCAGCGCACACATTGTATGAGCAACGCACCTCCAAAATGCTGTCCAAGGGTATGAAATGTAGTTTTCGGCCTTCCAAATTACTCAAGCACGATTTTTCCTTGGGATATTTGCAATAAATGAACTCGTTTGCCCCTTTTATAGGCGAGGAAAATATCTCACTTTGATTTAAATTTGTTTAATAACCCACTTTATAATGTTTGGCACTTTGACATTTGAGCTTGAATACAATGCTTTTCTTTCTTTTTCTGAGTCTTGAACTGATAATGTTTTGTTGATTTTTGCAGGGAGCCGATATTTTGGCTTTGGAAAAGATTAGAGGCTTGCTCTGAAACCTTTTGAGATACAATATATACAATTATGTACAATCACAATTTTCAGTTCCAAAACAGAGTTTTGGACTAAAAATGTTTTTAAATGCTTTCTAAGGAAAAATATTAAATGAAAATATTTGAAAACCAACCTCATGGTCTGCAGGCTTTTATTATGTGTATGCATGGGATTGAAAACCCTAGACTCTAGGACTAAAGACCCTTTTTTTTTAACGAAACTAATCATTTATGATGATGAATGCAATGATCATGTACTTCGGTGATTTTTTGAGAAATTTTTGACTAACCCTGCAGGGACAAGCATGAGGGAACACAAGACAACTAGACCCCCTCATCAGTCAATGGCATGCCCCTAACGAAATGCAACGAAGTGGAACGAGTGAGACACCTAAAAATGATATGAAAAAGCGAAAAGATCTCTAGCAGAGGGCTGTAAGGACCGACTCTAACAGATTCAGTAATGAACATGCACTTATGCAGATTCAAATGGATATGGTAGAACCTACACATCAAAAAGATAGCTTGAAGATGAGCTAGATGTTGTTCTTGACGTTTTGAATGAGAAGGAAGGTTATCCAAGTATGCATGAATGATATGTCTGATATGATGAAAAGTATAGTCCATGGCCCTCTTAAAAGTGGCACTTTCATTCTTAAGACCGAATGGAAGCTTGCGGTATGTGAAAGTGCACTAAGGACATATACAGATAGTTTTATGTTGGCTAGCTAACTTGATAGCAAACTGGTGATAACCCGAGAAGCCATCCAGAAAATAAAATGATTTGCATCCAGCACAATCGTCGATGATCTCGTCAATAAATGAGGTAGGATAGTTGTCTTTGGGACAAGCAACGTTCAAATCATGGTAATTGAGGCATAAGCGTATGGTAAACTATTTGTTTTCTATGGGAACCATATTAGCTACCCATTTTTTTATGGGAACGAGATAGATGAAACCAACACTCAACAACATTTCGACTTTTTTCTTGATGGTAGTTTTCTTTCGAGGGTGGATTAGTCGAAGTCATTACCGGATGGGCTTATCATTCACATAACTCTTGATCTCATGCTTGATAATAGATGGATCTATATTGGCAATTTTCTTATAAGACCAAGAAAAAACATCGCAAAAATCCTTAAATAGGAATGTGAAGCTTGAAATCTCCTCGGGAGTGCACTTAGCTCCAATCTAAATGTTTTCCATGATACATGTCTTCATTAAGATGTTGATAAGTAAAGTCTTTGAAATATTACCTAAGTTACCTTCCGCATCGATCTCATGAATAGTCATGTAGGCAGAAGGAAAAGTTTTAGGTTGATCAAGAGGCAAGATTTCTAGAGAGTTTTCATTCAAGTTAGATGGGTAAGAGATTGAGACACAGGGATGAAAACCAACCCAGGTTCACTCGTCTATAGACATGATTTCCATGATAGCCTCATTAGAAGGTAATACTTCATTAAGGAGATGAGTAAAGGGAGAGATGATGGGAGAGGAAAAGGTACCTTTAGTCATAACCAAAGTAGATAGAAAATCATATGCAGACTATATAGCCTAATAAGCAAGTTTCATTGGTGATAGAGGCATATGCTCTCCATAGGAATTAGTGGTAGAAGGATTCAGGAGGATCCAAGGATCTGTTGGGCCATTTAATATAATAGATACCATTGACACAGTTAGTGGAACCTTAGGCAACACGTAAGAAAAAAACCAAAGAGCAAGGAACCCTTTAGAAGACTAGTACCAACACTGACTTAAGAGTTAGGTATGTCACCCAATAAGGGAACGTTTCCACTGGGTAATGGGGAAAAATCAGGGGTATAGAAGGGAAGTTTATCCATAGTCACAATTTTCCCATCCGAAGGAAAACGGATGAGTTGGAAGTATGAGGAAACAATGGTAGTCCCAACTATGACCCAAAAGCATATTGTAGTCTAGATGGTGATCTACGACTTCAATATCCACCATTACAGTTTTACCACCAAGAGTGATGGGGAAGCTAGAAAGACATCCTTTTGGGATGAAAGTGTGGCCATCAAAAGATTTAATGGAATTTAAAGGCGGTGAGAGAGTGGGAGAACCCAACATGATCCAACAAGAAGTAGCCATGACATAGGTTGATGCATCTTCATCAATGATGGTGTGGTGAATGGATTTTCCTTTCATCATAAATTGAACTTGGAATGCAAGCTGGTGGGAAAGGAAAGGTTTACCTGTCTCCATGTAAAAAATTGTTAGATTGGCATCCCAAGGATCGATTCCACCAATGGCTGAAATCAAAGCTTTCCGTTGTGATGTGAAAGTTTGTAATACTTCAAACCTAGACATAGCAGAGGTTGCTTGTGCCAAATCTTCTTCAATACTATAGTTCTATGTATTGTGTGAAAATGTATTGTGTCATGTGGTGAAGTGTCCCTTTGGGGGAATGAATCATAGATTCAGTGATATGCCTTTCGATATGTAGATCATTGAGTGGTGGTGGAACGAAACTTGATGTAGAGTTTGAAGCATTTGGGACATGATTTCTGCAATTTTTGGCTCATGTGTGCAAAAACAATATGTTTCAAAGGCTTAAATAGTTGTTGATCCTTCTAGATGGAAGGGGATGTGAAACATTATTTCCCCCTTGTGGAGGTTGTGGTGGGTTCAATACAAGATGTTGTTGTTGCTGGGTAGGAAAAGGGTTAATGAGGACCACAAGGGTCCATCCAATGTCCTTTTATGCAAGGAAGCATATGAATTCTTGGATATGAGGACATTTATAGGTAAAATGGTCCTCAATGCATATCTTTCAAGTTAAATTGACATCTTTCTCCTTTCCTTTTTTATATTTAGCATTGGCTTTCTAATTTCAGTGGTTCTGGGTCATTTGCTGCTCTTCAGAAGAAGCGATTTTTTTTCTTATTCTTTTTGTTCTTACCATTGGGTTTTTGTACTGTATATTGCACAGAGTTGATCGCAACGATTGGAGGAAAAAAATATTGGGTATTAGGATTGGTATCAACAACAACAAACAATTGGGAAACCTTCCCACTCAATTGTTTTATTGTAGACCGAAAGGTGGTGCCAATGATACCATCAGCATGAGCATTAGGTTTTTGAGTAGCGGGAGCATTGGAAGTTCTAGGGCATTATGAAGAAAATTGTATAGCATGCTATATTACAAATGCATCAAATATAAATGTTGGTCACGTCGGATAGATTGACCTTCAATAGCCACGCTAGCCATGGAAACGTCCTTTTCCATGGGGGTTAGAAGAGACTTTCACAACTAGTCTGATAAGAGGTAATTTGAATTGGGGGCCTTGACAAGCCTCCATTGACGTCTCCATTCATGAATGTGATCATAGATATGGGTGGAAGTATCATGGTGAAAGGTAGTGAGAAGTTATATTTTGGTTTAATAGTAGATAGGTAACTAAAAGAACTTTATAAATTCCATAGCAAGGGAATTGAAATTTTTTGGTAAAGCTCATGGTAACTCAATGTACCACTTGGAATCATTTCCAGTCAAGGTGCGGGGGAAGATTCTGAGCCAAATACTATCATCAATCATAGATCTTGATACACATCAGAGGTGGTAAGTTGTGACGTGTGTTGTTGGGTCATCTCCCTATTTTCCTTCGAACTTCGGGATATTTGCAGGAATTTTATGTGGGATTAGAGGCCAAAGTAAGTTATGATTGATGGGGCCATTCATTAACTTGTAAAAATCCATGATGTCTAAATTAGTTGTTGTCTTGGTTTGGGCTGACCCAGGTTCAACTTATAATGTAGACCAACAAAGTCCTCAATCATTGGCCCTTTCGACAACGACCTGCAAGCAGATCGTCGTCTCACCCGAAGTCACTATGGAGGATGCAAAACCAGGTTTCTGTAGCCTTGAGGGACTAGGGGATGTGGTACTATTATGTTTCCTTATTCTTAAAATTCATAAATCACCTTTCCACATTACATTAATCACTAAATATGCCATCTAAACCCATAAATCATCATTGTATTGAAATTAAATGTAACTGTAATAATTGCAACTCTAAAATAAATAATAAGAAAATATACACATGAAGACACCAAATTATCATGGTTCACCCCAATGTGGGGATACGTCCACAAGAACTGTTACTTAATATAAAAAAATTGTACAAAAAACATTTCTTGGCCTGAGCACTAAGTTGGATGTTGTCTGTGCACTCAGCTGCAGATTCAAGTCTCTGTGCACACAACTGTAAAGCCTTTCCTTCGCTACAAAACTACAAATCACAATAATTCAACCATAACACTAATTTGGATCAAAATACTTGATGATTCTCTTCTTATTATTTCACCCTATATATACTATTACATCTGAGGGTTACATCATTACAATACCATGGTCCAAATACCATGGGCTCCCTAAAACAAGAAAATATGGTCCAAAACCATTGCTCCCTTACAAACATAGTGTGATTTTGAAAAAGGAGGGGCTTTGACTCACCTTGAAGCCCTTACACCATAGGATATATTCAAAATTATCCATTGTGTGGTCCACTTCTCTTTTCGCTACTCTATCGCACGCTCCACTGCACACTCCACAAAATGCAGTGTCTTTGCCAAAATCTAGCCTAAGTTGGGCTACGCCCAATAGGCCCCGAACACTCACATGTGACTCGTTTTGAGTCATCGAGCCGGTTTTCCTCTGATATTTGCTACAATGCTATTGTAGGCACTGTTGAACTGCTGCAAAATATTTGTGACCTGCTTCTCTTCGTTGTGTACTTCCTCAAGCAGTGCTTCTGTCACAGGTTCTGTAGCCTTCTACACCATAGTTGTCTCCCTTTATCAAATATATTGAAGCTTCTCATCTACTATTTGGAACTGTTGGAGAGACTCATCCTTCCATGGCTTAGTTCTCTTTTTCAAAAATTGTTTTCCCTTCCTTATCTCCTCTATCTTCTTCTAGAGAGCATTTCCCTCATTGATCTTGGCGAGCTTATGCAAGATTGGTAAGGTCTTCACAGTTGTCTAAATCTCTTCTAAATACTACTGCTTCTGCTGAATGTCTTCTTGAAGTTTCTACACATTTGGATATTCTTGTAGTGAAGTCCAAATCTATAAGCTTTCATCGAAAATATTCCCACTAATCTGATTGTGAGATCTTAGACAATTATTAAGGTATTACAGACTCATGTGCTTGGATATGCCTATGTTACTTTGTGCAATGGATCGATAAGATTGCGAAATACATAGACAATGAAGCAGTTAAAGAACATAATAGAAAAACACACATTAACACAACAAGTTTAATAAGGAGTTCACCCAACACTCCTAGGCTACATCTCCTGGTCTAGCCTTCAATGGTGACCTCTCTATTATGTCTTCAAAAACAATTTTTTACAACAGTGAACTCAAATTTAGGCTCACACAGCAGATACAAAACAATAAGTCCTTACTTGGATCCCCCAAATCTCTTTTAAGTACATAGACTCTCCTCACTGACTCTCTGTCTCAACACTGCCTGTCTTTGTTTGTGGCTTTAAAGCCAATCGGTGCTGTTTGTTCGTTTCTCCTTCTCGGGCTCTCTGTCTTCCCGACAACTATCCATTTAGATCCCCCTCTGAGCATTAGAAATCATTGCTAAACACTTTCAGGGATGGCGGCCACCTGTTTTGTAATGGAATGGGTCATCAGGCCTTTGAAATCCCCAAAAACAACATTCTCTATGTTCACATAGAAATACACTAAAAACTGTGAAAAATCACCAAACTTCCATTTATCGGATTTGAAATGTTATCAATTCCACCTTATAACTCCTATCGGGTCCACCTTATAACTCATATCAGGTCCACCTTTTAATTGCATCACATCTCCATTGTTGATCTAGGAGATCTGGATCCAACGGCTGTGGTTCATTTCAGGCAGCCCTTTCGTACGGGGGTTAACTACTCAATAAGGGTAGTTTTCTCTCTCCTTAGCCTGGACACATGGTGGCCAGTGTATGGGATTAGGCAGAGCCCAACCAAAACCTCCTACTGCCTTTGGTCCTCCCGAAATCCTGCCTGTTTTGTGATTTCCCTTTATATTTGAAAAACATTGAAAATATGAAAATCCCACTCATAGTAGACTTGAAAATATATATATTTGCATTAAAAAACCATTTCAAGTCCAGTTTCATCGCATCAATGCTTTACCCTTTGTATTTCTCTTATTTAATGAAAATCGCAAATACAAAGGAAAGCCCTATTTTCTGGATCTCAAATTACATCAAATATCGTTTAAGGGTTTTCAGGTCCATCTATCGCGAGGTATGTTTATATCGGCCCCACTCCATTGTAATGTGCCGATGTGATGTTGCAATGCGATTGATCACAATCGCATATCGCACATACCCTCGAACTGTTGTAAGCGCTCCTTTGTAATCGCTGATTGCGATATCGCGATTCAACTTGGGCCATCGATCTGCATGCTTGATCGACGGTCCTTGTTGACCTCGCTGATTACTATCACATATACCATGTGGTCTCCATCAATAGCCTCCCTTTGCCACCATCGATTGCGATTTGTCGATTGGATATAGACCGTTGATCAGCCAGATCCGACGACTCCAATCCAAAGTTTCTTTAAGCTCTAATAGCTCTAGTTTCTTCATGTTTTTGCATCCCAATAATGTTATCCAACTATTCTAAAACTTCTTCTTATGCAATAGTTTTTGGGTTTTGAAGACTTAGATGGTTTTCTAGGATCCATTTGGATCACGCCTTCCCACTGAAAAAGGCTTTTGGACCACCAAAAGTTGGTTTTCTTTAAGCATCAATCAAGTGAGGATACAGATTCCTCACTTGTCCAATATCTATCCATCTTACACTTCTTGGTTTGATCCTTTGAGTCCAATTCTGAGGTACTCAACATCCCCTCTGCGCGCAGTTCTCACCTTCCTGTCCAGAACTATATCTTCCTGCAACTCATTGAGATATTCAGGCAAGAGATCATCAATAGAAGGCAACTAACTTTGCTCTTCGGGATCTTCAATCAATGAAGGTTCAAATAGTCTCAAGTTATCTGCATTAACTACTGAATAGATGTGCATGTAAGTTGGAAAATCAAGGTGAAAAGCATTCTCACCAATTTTCTCAAGTATCTTGAAAGGCCCATACCTTATTGGCTTTAGCTTCTTACCTTCACCTTGCATTCTGTATTTGTTGATGTACAACCAGACTTGATAACCAACTTGGAAGCTATGCTCAATTCGATGCTCATCATGCCTTGCCTTGTACTTGGCTTGGTTCTTTTCCAGTTGTTCCTGCATTGCCTGGTGAATTTCTTGGATTTGTTCAATGAACTTGGTTGCTTTGTCCACATCATTGTGTCCATCAACTGCTATGTCTTTACTAAAGAAAAAATCCAAGGGAGACCTTGGTGTAAAACCAAAACAAGTCTCAAAAGGAGATCTTCATGTAGAAGAATGTTTAGCATGGTTGTAAGCATGTTGCACATAACACAACTGATCGTCGCAAAGTTGGGGATGCTTGCTGCAATAGCCCCTGAGCAACTAGATCACTGTCGTGTTGACCACCTCTGTTTGGCCATCTGTTTTTGGATGAAAGTTTGTGCTCTTCTTTAGTCTGGTCTCCATCGACTCCCATAGACTTGACAAAAACTTCCCAACAAATCGGGAATCTCGATCAGATACAATAGAAGTGGGTAACCCAAAATAAACCCATACATGTTGAAAGAACAACTTTGTTGCTTGTTCAGCTATAATATGCTTGTTACAAGGTATTAAAATACACATTTTGCTAAACCTGTTCACAATAACATATAAATAATCATGACCCTTTCTAGATTTTAGCAATCCTCCAACAATGTCCATGGAAACGCTTTCCCAAGGATGAGAAGGAACTGGAAGTGGAGCGTACAAGCCTAGTTTTCTACTGCTAGGCTTGCTTCTAGCACACATGGTACACCCTTTAATATATCTAGAAACTGTTTCACGCAGACTTGGCCAATAGTAGAATCTTTGCAGTTGTGCAACTATTTTACTTACACCAAAATGACCTGATATTAGAGAAGTATGCGCTTCTTGGATTATGTTAACTCTTTCAATTTTAGGAATGCATAACTTTCCCAAATGATACAAGAGTTGGTCGTTAACATGATAATACAATTCTTCTACTTCTTTGCCATGACTTAAGGTAACAATACATATTTAAAATCTACATCTTGAGCATATTGTTCAATGTAGCTTTCATGCAATATTGAGTTATGCTTAAGTATAGTAGATGCATTTGTGATTGGTCTGGATAACATATCTGAAACCTTATTATGTATGCCTTTCTTATATCTAATGACAAGATGAAACTGTTGTAGAAAACCCATCCACCTATAGTGTCTTTATTGATGAAATTTAGTTTGTGAGTATAAATATTGAAGTGGTTGATGATCAGTATGTATAACTATTTCTTTTCCCATTAGGTAATGCTTCCACTTTATCACACTCTGTACTAATGCATACAATTCTTTATCATATGTGGGATAATTAACTACTGCAGAATTAAATGTCTCAGAATGATAACATATGGGTTTACCATGTTGCATCACCATTTCTCTCATGGCATAGTCACTAGCAATTGTTTCAATCTCAAATGGTCTTTGAAGATCTGGCAATGCTAGTACTGGTGCTGTACTAATATTTTATTTCAAGGTGTCGAAGGCTTTATGTTGTTTTCCTCCCCATTGAAGCACCTTGTTCAATCCTGTTAAAGCATGTAAGGGAGCTGCAATCAAGGAAAAGTTAGTAATAAACTTTGTCCAATATTATGATGCTCCTAGGAAGCTCCTAACTTCTGTAGTAGATTTGGGTTTAGGCCAGTTCATAATGACTTCAACCTTAGAGGGGTCTATCTTCAATTCACCACCCCCTACAATATGACCCAAATAATTCAAAGATGTTTTTCCAAATTCACATTTTGATAACTTAACATAGAGATTTTATTTTTTAAAAACATCTCGAGTCTACTTTACATGCTTTAAATGTTCTTCCCATGTTTTACTGAAAACAAGAATGTCATCTAAATATACAATTACAAAATCATCAATAAAAGGCTTGAGTATATCATTCATAACTCTCATGAAAGTGGCAGGAGCATTAGTTAAGCCAAAAGGCATAACTAGCCATTCATATAGCCCTTGCTTTGTTTTGAAAGCAGTGTTCCATGCATCTTGTTCTGCTACTCTGACTTGATGGTAGCCACTACACAAGTCCATCTTGGAAAAGTAAACAACTTCTTTCAGCTGATCGAATAGATCATCTATGCGAGGAAGAGGATAACGATTCTTGATCGTTATTTTATTCAGTGCTCTGTAATCAATGCACATCCTCCACGAACCATCTTTCTTTCTCACCAACACAATTGGAGATCCACATGGTGATGTGCTTGGCCTTATGAATCCTTTATCAAGTAGTTCATGTACCTAATTTTTGATCTCCACATTCTCTAAAGCGGATAACCTTTTATACCTGCGGCTATGACTATTGTTTCATCACCTGAGCCCGACCCCAAATCTTTATAAATAGTAGAAGCAGTCTCCTTCTTCTTACCACCAAACTTCTTGGGTTTCAGCTCTGGATGCAAAGACCAGTAGTGTTCATCATCATGCCCATCCTTCTTGTAGTGAGTGCATGAAGGTTTGTTTTTCTGTACAGTGTTTGTCTTCCTCTCCTTCCATTTTTTCTTCTTCTTTTCCTTGTTCTTACTTGTAGTGGGTTTTGATGATCCTGCAATCTCTGGGTTAACATTCTTGCCTTTAGCCTCTAGACATGTAGCCTAAATGAATACCTCATATATGCTAGTGGGGTTAAACATGAGAATGGTGTGCCTCAAATAGCTATGTAGACCACCTATATACTTCAACAAAATTTTAGGTGAGTCTAGAGAAATGCCTACAATTAAAGCTCTTTTTCTAAATTCTTGGGTATAGCTTTGTACACTTTGGCGCTTTAGTTGGCGAAGAGTTTTCCAACTAATCATTGCTTGCTGCATATAAGCTAGTGGATATAATTGTTTTTTAATGGCAGAAACAAATTCACTCCAGGTAGAAAGAATTTTACCATGCTTCTTCAAATCAGCTTGTGTCTTGCCTTCCCACCACACTAGGACAGTTCCTCCCAGGCGAAGGCTAGCGAGCTGAATCTTTCTCCTTTCTGAATTGATATTCTACACCTTGCAATATATATCAATCTGTCTAATCCATTTATCTATCTTTTCTTCATTTAATTCACCATCATAAATTGGTAAATCAAATTTCACATCTAATTTAATCACATCAGCTTTCTTCTTTTTCTTTTTAGGGCTAGTTTTATGTGAAGAAGATGATGAGGGTGGTGATGATGGAGTAGATGCTAGAGAGGGATTCTCTTCTTTCTTTTTTCCTTCTGGATGGCCATCTAGAAGAGGTTCCTCTACTCCTTTTTCTATTTGAGATGATGAAGTTCTTTCACCTCAACCTTTCTTAAATTATCTATACATCTCCTCCACCATAGCTCTCATGGTCATGAAAATGTCCATGAACTGAGAGTCTCATTCTAATGAGGTTTGTTCTGCCATCCTCCTCCATGGATAGACTCTTCCAATTTCTGGATTAGTCTCAACAAGTTCTCCTTCTCCTAGTTTGAGCTTTGATCTAGTTAGCATTCAACAATCCAGCATAAGCTTGTCTAACCTGAGCAAACCTAAAGCTCTGATACCACTTGATCTGATTGTGAGATCTTAGACAATTATTAAGGTATTATAGACTCATGTGCTTGGATATGCCTATGTTACTCTATGCAATGGATCGATAAGATTGCAAAATACATAGACAATGAAGCAGTTAAAGAACATAATAGAAAAACACACATAAACACAACAAGTTTAATAAGGAGTTCACCCAACACTCCTGGGCTACATCTCCTAGTCCAACCTTCAGCGGTGACCTCTCTATTATGTTTTCAAAAACAAAGTTTTACAACAGTGAGATCAAATTGAGCATCACACAACAAATACAAAACAATAAGACTTTACTTGGATTCCCCAAGTCTCTTTTGAGTACACAGACTCTCCTCACTGACTCTCTTTCTCTTTTTCTATGTCCCAGCACTACTTGTCTTTGTTTGCTCTTTTTCTATGGCTTTAAAGCCAATCGACACTATTTGTTCATTTCTCCTTCTTGGGCTCTTTGGCTTCCCAACCTCTATCCACTCAGATCCCCCTCTGATTGTTAGCAATCATTGCTAAATGCTTTCAGGGATGGTGGCCACCTGTTCGATAATGGAATGGGTCATCGGGCCTTTGAAATCCTCGGAAATAGTATTCTTTGTGTTCATGGAGAAATACACTAAAAACTGTGAAAAATTGCCAAATTTTCATTTATCGGATTTGAAATGTTATCGATTTCACCTTATAACTCCTATTGGGTCCACCTTTTAATCGCATCGCATTTCCACCGTTGATCTGGGAGATCTGGATCCAATGGCTGTGGTTCATTTTGGGCGGGATTTCGTATAGGGGTTAACTGCCTGATAAGGGTGGTTTTCTCTCTCCTTAGCCTGGACATGTGGTGGCCAGTGTATGGGCTCGGGTAGAGCCCGACCAATACCTCTTACCACCTTCGGTTCTCCTGAAATCCTGCCTGTTTTGTGATTTCCTTTTATATTTGAAAATACATTAAAAATATGAAAATCCCACTCATATCAGACTTTAAAATATAAATATTTGCATTAACAAACCCATTCGGTCCGGTTTCATCGCATCGACGCTTTATCCTTTGTATTTCGCTTATTTAACGAAAATCGCAAATACAAAGGAAAACCATGTTTTCTGGATCTCGAATTACATCAAATATCTTTTATAATGTTATCGGGTCCAGCTATCGTGAGTTATGTTTATATTGGCCCTGCTCCATTGTAATGTGTCAATGTGATGTTGCGATGCGATTGGTCGTAATCGCATATCGCACATACCCCGGGCTGTTGTAAGCACTCCTCTGTAACTGTCGATTGTGATATCACAATTCAGCTTGGGCCGTCGATTTGCGTGCTTGATCGACAGTCCTCATTGACCCCATTGATTGTTGTCGCATATACCATGTGGTCTCTACCAGTAGTCTCCCAATGCCACCACCAATTTTGATTTACCAATCGGATCTGGACCATTGATCAGCCAAATCCGACGGCTCCGATGCAAAGTTGCTTTAAGCTCCGATAGCTTTGTTTTCACTATTTTCTTCATGTGTTTGCCTCCCAATAGTGTTATCTAACTGTTCTAAGACTTCTTCTTATGCGATATTTTTTGGGTTTTGAAGACTTAGAGGGTTTTCTAGGATCCATCTGGATCACCCATAATCTTCCACTGCTATGGCGATGCCAACCATTGTAGCCTTTAGATCCATCTCCCTCTACTCTTGCACTTCATGTGGTGCGGTTGGTTGTAGCTTCATCTGCAGATCACTAATCTTCATCTCATATGAAAATTGTACTTCGATAAATTTTTCCTTATATCCTTTCATTGCAAGGTCGAGCTTCATGACCTTGTCCTCCACTGGCTCCTCTTCTTATACATCAAGGTTTGGAATCTCTCATCATGTTGCTTCAACCACTTCCTTCAGCTTGTACTACTGCTATATTTCCTGATCCCTCACTTGGATCACTTGGTTGAGCATCTGATTCAACGAAGCTCGCTCTCTTTCTACCTAAATGTTTAACTGTGATGTGTGTTGTTCACACAACTTCAGCTCATCTATTATCTGCATATCCATCTTATGTAATTTCGGCAATGGTACTGGTGCGATGTTCATGTTGACATACCTCCATTATTTAGCCTACTATTGGGCCTCAGTGGAGTCAAACTACAAGACTCCGATAGGTATTGGTGCTATGATTGCTGCAAGTGTAGGCTCTGCTAGCCTTTCCTCTCCAATTTTCTCCACTACTTGTGTTCGCCATCTAACTATTTGCGGCATTATTTTAAGTTTTATGATGCACACCTCGACACCTATTAGAAGTGTGACGTAGTGATCCTCCAACTTATTCCATGATTCTGTCACTTCCTAAATTTTATCCCCAATCTGATCCAAGTCCCCCTCAGTGAGGACCACTAGTGTTATGTCCTTAGTCTTATCTGCCTTCTATTTATTTTTGGTTATTGTGTCAACTTCAATGCCCGCCTTCCTCTTCTCCACGACAGTTGGGTTTATCTCTAATTTTTCAGACTCTTTGTTCTGATCATCACCTTCAGGAGGATCTTGGTGACCCTCGTCATGTTTCTCCTCATGTTGTGATTTTATCTAATCCTTATCCTTCCCACTTGCTTCCCTGTGTTGTGTTGTGTCCTCCTCTATCAAACTATATTCTACCTATGTCTCCAACACAGTCATCCATTCCATGGGCCACCCTTGTATCTTGGATAACAGATCAACTTTTGTCACTAAATATGGCAGTGGATGCCATGTCTTCTTTGTGTCCATGCGAGCTTCTATATAAAATTTGTGGAAATGAACCTTAAACTTCACAACAGATCTATACTTCTCGTATAGGCTCAGTGAAAGGTGAGAGTGTTGGTTCACCAACATGTGTAAGTCCATATGATATAGCACAAAAACATCTTATTTTCCTATGCTCATGATGGTTTAGTGGTGTTAACAAAAAATCTAACCCTGATAGGCTGCTGATCAAGTAGACTCTAAGTAACTCTTTCAAACCAATCTTTTGGTTGAGGCTTAGCCTCCTCAACCTAAGAGGGCTCTCTCAATAGGTTTAAGATTTTTTATTAATGATTAGATGGCTAACTCTAGGAACAAAATGGACAAATGTATAACTGGTTGATTGGTTGAATCAAAGATTAGCAAACATCTATTGGGCTATGGAGTCAAGATAGTCTTCAACAAAACAACATGATTAGCAAAACATGGAAGTCAAGGCTCTTAGAGTTTAGGTTTATAAATAAAATAGTAACACAATGAATCAACATAGTTTACAAGCATGTGAAGGAAGTTAGAGCATTTTCCAATGAATTCTAAGTATCACAAGCTCATACCACTGTAAATGAGTAATTGAACAAGGCCATAAGAAAATCAAACATATAAACTCCTTGTGAATCTTGAGTAGTCAAACTGATCTCTGTATTAAGTTTGAAAAACCACAGTTTCTTACAATAACACAGCTTTATTTTACTAATGAAAATTCCAACCATGAGGAATTTGATTCTCAAGCTTTATATACTTTTACAACCTTGGACACTATGATCCATCTTTGGAGGAATTCAAATTCCTAACTTTGACACCTATCTATTCATAAAACAAACTACTTAATTACAACTTGATAGCTAGTTGTCTTTAACAGTCCAAATACAAATAGGAGTGAAACTCCTAAAACATGCTTTTAATAACCTTATCTATGGCTTCAAAACATTCTTTAATCAGCAACCAACCCATGTCTTCTAGCTTGATGATGTCCACAATGTTGTTACAAAACTTGCTGAGTCATGACCTAAATGTCCTGAAAAATAGGAGACAGAGTTCGTCCTTTTAATGCCCTTAATCCTTAATGTTTATCTTAAAACAATTTTGCTGGTGTACATGTGGCATGCATTAATAATCCATAAAAATTTCATTTTCCACCTGTGCAAAAAAGGAAACTAAAAAAATATGGAGGAAAGGATGAAACATTACTGTGCTACGAAAATACTCTGTTTTCATAGCACAACCTTTACATCACTTATGAAATAATTCTATGAAGTTTGCTTTCTACACCACTTCCATCTGAAACTTCATACATGATCCCATGTCTACCAGCAACTTCAAAATTTGGAACTAATAAGACCTTACCTTTGGAAAACATCCATAAGTGCTAAATGATCATCCTCAGCAGTTTCGTAGCGCGTTACGAAACTGCTGTGTATGCTCTCTTTTCAACACGACCTTCAAAAATCTGTAGTTTGGAAGTTTTTTCAAAATTCCATGAAGACTGATATGATTAACCAAAAATCAAAACCACATTTACCCTTATAAGATGTTCTTCTTCACAATTGTCCTTCCTTTTATATGCCCAAAACTCTTTTTATGTGCCAAAACTATTTTAAGATATATCCTTCACTACCCTTTTTCATCACCCTATTTCATTATTGTTGTAGACCCTTTTTTAGATTTGGTTATTTGTATTTCTAGGTCTTCAATTTGACTTTTCAATCTCATGTTTGTAGCTCTCAGATGAGCATTAATCCTCCTTACAAACCTAGCTTCTTTGATTGCAGGAACAATCCAGGTGTAATACTGAGTTTCATTGTTTACTATTTCTGGTTTGGAAACCTTTTCAGCTTCCCAGAGAGCCTTCATCCTTTTAAAATCTTTCCTTTCAGCAGCATGCCCTCTTTCTCTCACTCTTAGTCTAGCAATTTCATTGTTAGCAGCTTTTAACCTTTCTTCCATAACCTCGTAACTGTATTTTTCTGTTTGAGTGGCAGGAACTATGTTTTTTTCACCTTCAGGTCTTGGAGACAGAAATTCTATCAACTCTGCTTGAACAGTAGACGCTTCTTATGTTCTCTCCAACTCAATATTGGACTCTTGCATCTTCTTGGATTGCCTGGTTAAGGGTTTTCTGGGTTTGAAAACAAATGCTGTAACATCATCCTCAAATTCCAATTTCTTGGAGGGTTTTGTTTTCTTCGACTTTCCTTGATCAAATTTTATCACATCTGCCTGTACCAAAGGAGATTATGCAATATCAATGGCTTTTAAAATATCATTTAAATCACCCTTCAAGCTTGAACCTTCTCCTGAGATCACTATTTTACCCTTCTCCTTTGCAATTTGACTTCTAGTCAATCTCCTTTGAATTGGTTTGTTGGTTGAATATTCTTATGTCATTCCTTTAACCTTAGATATATTTCCTTTGTAGATTAAGGAGTTTCAAGAATGACCACTGGTGTTTTGCTTACTTTCTCTTTCACTTGCTTCCTACGTTTCAACTTAACATACCTTTTTTCCCTGGACATTACAGACTTGCTGGTTTCTGCTAATGGAGTTCCGTTAACCCTAGGGCTAATGTCTATGCCTTGTTCTTCTCCTCCAAAGTCACATAAAAACAAAAATCAAGACCATTCTTTGTTGATCATTTTGAGTTCATGAAGAACTATCAGTTTAATTATACCATGATGAAACAGGGAAGTTTCACATCCTTGAGATTTCAGCTGTACTTTATCTGCCATCTTAGCTACACTTCGAATTAAGAAGTAAGGCAAATATAAAGAAATCATACCAGTAAAATGTAACAGGAGTTTAAAATGATATGAATAAACCTTTGGATATCGGCCTTCATAGGTAAAATAACATTGAATGTTGAAGAGCAAATTGGCATAGCTGTCCTTGATGTAGTCTTCGGGAACTGTGTTGGTTAAGTTGATTTCTACAAACTCTAGCTTTAGAAACACCTTACATGGTTCCATGTCGAATCTAAAGTTTCTTAACCATGTATCTTGCCCCCTAGGAATTTCTGCCACCAAAGCTATGACCTCTGGAGAAATTTGCAAGTTCAGCATTTCGACATTTATGCTTGATCCAGTGAAATGTAGTGCAAACTCTTTTGTCACCTGAGTATGTCCTCCCTGTAATTTCTTACAAAACTTCCAGCATCCTGCTTTCTTGAAGGCTTCTACAACTGATTTGTCTCTGACTAAGACCTCAGTGCTTTCAAGCTCTATTCTTAAACAATGACCAAACCTGTGACATTTCTTCTCCTCTGTCATATTTCCTTTTGAATTCCTGTAACAAAACCGGCCTCGCTTGAAATTCTTTTGATCAGCCTCGCTTGCCAATGGTGGTCAGCCTCACTTGAATTATGGATGAGGAAGACCTTGGTGAAAAATTACCAAAGTTTACTATTCGAAAACAACTCTATTTGAGGGTTTTTATGCAAACTAAAATGATGAGACTAAGCCAACCATTTTGAATTTGAAATTATTTTTCATAATGAGCCCTAAATTTGAAATGATGAGTTTGGATGGTGGCATGCATAAGGACTGACTCCTAGTTGACACCTAATAATGAAAATTTTAATGGAATATTAATGGATTGATGTTTGACAAGACTATTCTATGAATCCATGCTTTTGTAGCGCACATGGAAAGACGCTACAAAAGGAGCAACATTTTCGTAGCACAAAACAGACATTTTACACTGTCTACACTATGAAAACATGGTTTCAGGGCTAATTCCAAAAATTTTCAAAATGGCTTAAGCTAAGAGTTTCTAAAAATAATGTAAGACTCATGAAACATGGAAAAAGCTTTATTTTGGATATGAAAAATGAAACCTTTGAGACTCCTAACCTATCACCTACCCATTAAAACATAGGGTGACTTGAAACTTATCTAAGACCATGACTAGAAACAATGTAAACACCTATTTTGGTGATAACAAGTGGTATACCATAGTGAGGCATACCATGTGGCTTCACAAACATCTGAAACTATCAGACGGAAGTGTGAATATTTTGGCTCTCTCCATGCCATCGTCACAATTATTAAAATCAACCATGCGTAATGAAATGTAGTACATTTCTCCTGGACCCCGCGGCAGTGATCCAAAAACTCATGGCATAGATGCGCGACCTAGTTGTACTAAACCCCATTGGCACACTACACAACTAATGAAACCACCAATGTAGGGAATTCATTAGCCTGGAAATTCCTCATGATCTTCCCAGCCAGTGTATGTGCTGTGAAGCAAAATTCCTAGTCATTGATGAAATTGATATCATAACCTCACTTCCATTTTTTCATTCCAAACTTCTTATCTATGTTCTCGGCTATTACTTTGTCCTAATCTTTCCCAAAAAAATATTTTGCGGGGTTCCACCCTCGATACGACAATATTTTTATTCTCCATATGAGAATTTGGTCTATAGGGATCCGCTTCCCCATCCACAAGCAACCATCGTGCACCATCATAAGCATTTGTCTCACACAGGTTGTGCTCCCTGGAGTTCTTCTAAAGTGCAGCAGATTCAACATGTTCAGTAATCCTGACTGAGCCAATCCAGCCACCCACCCTTGTGATTCTAAGTTAGACACATCACTCTCAGGGTAGTACACTTGTTTCAAGTATTTGTCTGGTGCAAAATACAAGTATTTCTTCCTGTCATTGAAATAGGAGCTCACGAACTTCAATTCTGGAATTTTCCCAAGGATTTCTCTAGCAAATGGCACAGACTTTGGAAATAGGGGTGTGAAGGTGCCATACTTCGCATCCTTCAACTCTTTCACTAGTTTTTCATCTGGTTTCTTTGGTGGAATATATGGTGGTAGAGGCAATGGAAACATTGCACCATCTATTTCCATCTGGAATTGCTCTACTTTTTCTTCACTATCTCTTACTTGTCTAGGCTTAATGGGTTTCTTGTCCTGTTTCTTCTTCATTCTTTATTCCTTAGTTAGTTTCTTTCGCGGGGATCTCCATTGTGTGCGTGATGGCGTTGTTGCGGGTGATGTTGTCGTGGGCATCTCCGATGATGTTGTGAGTGTATCAACTGCTACTTCAGTTGCTTCTTCCATGACCTCGACTAAGCCCTTCTCATTGAATATACGAATAAATTCTTCAGTCGTCAGGATGTTCATGCAAAAAAAAAATTCAACTTCTTCACAATAGCAATACTCGAATTCTAAATTCAGCAAAGTGCCAAATCTTGGTGGGACGTGGAATTTTATAAAAAATATGAATTTCTAACCTCATCATTAGTTCAGAATGTGTTCATATTTTTCTCATTAACTACATATCTATCTTTAGATTTTGTCAATGTGTCCTCATAAATGAAACTTCTCGTGTGTTTTAACATTAACTTTCCCTTTTAATGGTCATATTCTTTCGAGGAACTTTGACACATCCCATATTGTAGAAAACAACCCCTCTTATGTCGACGATACTAAGAACTTCAAAATAATCCAGACTGTAGTGAAGTAACTTCCTACATTGAAGCTCTTTTTGCAGTTTAGTTTATAGTTTAGTGCCCACTTTCAATTATTGGTGGAACTAAGAATTTTCTCCTTTCTTCTTTAGAGCAATGTTGTAAGGGCAAGGTTTTCCCTGTGCAACTTCAACCTACTACCACTTAATCTTCCTTGAACCAATTCTCCATTTAGTTTTACTAATTGAACTGTGCCTCCCTGAATGATATGCTTGATAATGTATGGGCCCAACCAATGCATCTTTAATTGTCCTGGAAATTTTAAAAACTTACTATCATAGAGGAGAACAAGGTATCCTACTTGAAACTTCTTCTGCTTAATATCTCTGTCATGCTAGACCTTTTCTCTTGCTTTCTGTACCCTTTGATGGAATATTGCTATAAATTTGTCTTCCTCCAAAGAAAACAACTACAACATTCTTTCCTTCATTATATCAGCGTATGCCATGTATGAAAAAATTGCAATCCTCAAGATAGGCACAATGTATTCCATGGGCATCACAACTTCTTGCCCATAAACTACCTTGAAGGGTGTACGACATGTCAACTTTTTACATGTGGTCTTATAATCCCATAATACTACTGAAATTCTAAGGTCCCAGACATCTCTATTCCCATTCAATACCTTAGTAAGTGCATTCTCCAAAATCTTATTAAATGCTTCTACTGTTGCATTGGCCTAAGGGTGATGAGGGGTACTCCTTTGATGATAAACTTGGAATTCCTTAGTCAATGCTTCAATAGTCTTATTTAGGAAGTGTGAACCTTGGTCACTCATCAAAATATTTAAACATCTGAATCTAGACAATAAGTACTAAAAAATAAACTTCAAAGCAGTCTTTGCACCACAGTCCCTTATTGGTTGTGCTTCGTCCCATCTTGTCAAGTAATCAGTCATTGCAATTATGTACCATGCACCAGTCCTTTTTCCAGGTGGGTTGATGGGTCCAAGAAAATCAATGGAGCGCTTGTCAAAGGCCTGCAATGTAACTTGTAGTACCAATGGCATCTCATATCTTCTAGAAGACTTCCATGTCCTTGACACACATCACATTTTTAGAAGTACTCCTTTGCAGTATTCTTGCATAGTGTCCACCAGCTACGCCCCCACGAGACTCTACTAGAATCATCTATCTTTCATGTTTCGGAACAATGCTGTGTAGTATCTCATCTGGTCCCATATTATATAAGTGAACTGCTATTAGTGAAAATTCAGTTGCCTTAGGTATGTTCTATGCTTAGAGCAATTTATTTCAATTTTCGAAGTTAGCTCAATATCTTTTCAATATTAGCAATCACATCAGCATTAAAGTAAATTACAAATAGAGCATAAACATAAATCGCAGAAGACAAGCCAAGACAAAAGGACACAAGATGTGGCACTAGCTAGGGATAAACCCCACTGTGGGGAAACCCTTGATCAATTCTTCTTATATGTTCTTCAATAGTTTAGCAGAGAGAGAGAGAGAGATAGTACATTTACAATAGAATTCAACACTTTGACTTATCTAGATAAGAGCATAGATCATCACTAAGAAGATGATACATGAGATCAGTTGAAGACATGTTGCTTCAACTGATTCTCCAAGGTGACTCCTTCACCTATCATTGTTTTGCATTTCGTTGTCATGCTGCACCTCACCGTGCTCCACCATGTTACACACATCGTCACTATGCTATATCTCATCACGCTGTAATAATCATGATTGTACCCATCATTGTATTGCATTATGTGCCATTGCTACACCATGTTGCCATACTGACCTATGTGTTGGCTGCATCTTCCTTTCTTATTGTCCTTTGATTACTTGTTGTCCCCAGCATGCTTGTTGTCCTTCGCATGCTTGCTATTGCATGCTAGTTGTCCCTTGCATGCTAGCTGTAGCATTCCATGCTTGGTGTATTTGCTGCTAAGTACCATACAACTGTCCCAATGTTAGTTATCTATCCCCTGCATGCTGCTCTCCTTCGGAGATAGATGCTCTGGCTGTTCCGGTAGTTCCGAGTAGTTCCTGTAGTTCTGGTTGTTTCGGCAGTTCTTGACAGTTTTGGAAATTCCAGCAATTCCAGTTGTTCCCAACAGTTCCAGTAGTTCTGGCAGTTCTCGGCAATTCCCAACAGTTCTGGCAATTCCAACAATTCCGGCTATTCCCGACAGTTCCAGCTTCTGCCCTTTGTGTAAGCTTTTCTACTTGTTCTGTAGTTCCCGGTAGTTCTAGCAATTTTGGTTGTTCCCATCAGTTCCAGCTATTCCCAACAGTTCCAGTAGTTCTGACAATTCCGGCTATTCTCGGTAGTTCCGACAATTCCAAATTCTACCCTCTGCATTAGCTTTCCTGGTAGTTCCAACAGTTCCCAACAGTTCCAGCTATTCTCGGTAGTTCTGACAGTTCTGGATAGTTCTGTCTATTCTCAATAGTTCTAGTAGTTTTGGCTTTTCTTGGCAGTTCCGACAGTTCCCAGCAATTCTGGAAATTCTGGCTATTCCCAGCAGTTTCGACAGTTCTGGATTTTCCTAGTAGTTCTAGTAGTTCCCGGCAATTTCGGTAATTCCGGCTATTCTCGGTAGTTTCAAGTATTCTGGCATTTCCAGACAGTTTCTAAAGCTCCCAACAGTTTTGACAATTCTATATATTCCTGGTAGTTCCGACTTTTCCCGGTAGTTCCAACAGTTCCCGACAGTTTCGACAATTCTGGCGATTCCCAACAATTCCGGCAGTTCCGGCTTCTTCCCTCTAGATTAGGGTGTCATTATCCCTTACGATCTCTCCTCCTACTAAAACCCAAAGACAAGTAGAGAGGAAGAGATCCCAAATGTGTTGAAATGATTTGAGGTCCACCTCTATTTATACTAAAATTTTGAGCACAAGTGGGGTTTATTTGGTTGCTGGCCGACCTTGACGAATTGTTCCATAACACAAATAAATTCATATCTCCATGAATACTTATTGGAATCAGATGATCTTTAGATTAATCCTACACCTCTCGATGAGAGGGATCTAAGAAAAATATTTGCTTCCATTAATAAGATGACCCACATGGATTTTGGCCCTAGTTGCCAATTTTAACACTCCCTCTCAACTAGGGAGAACTCCATTCACTGATCCATATGTCCAACTGTACTATCTCTGCCATCGGTGCCCTACACTGCTCTACTCTACTTTGCTGAACCATGAAGAAGAAGAATTGATTTAGAATGTCTCATACCATTCTCTACTGACCTGAAGTCAGTTTCATTTGAAGAGAGTGTGTCACATCACTCTTACTGGCCCGAAGTTAGTTTTATTGATCCCAGATCAATATCATAAGAGAGTGTCTAAAACTACTCATACTGATCCCAGTTCAGTTTCATTAATCCCAAATCAATGGAGGTCATCCTAGCATAGGGAGTATGGTAGATACATTGATGCGTCCATCGATAGTACTACTATGGTTCCTAACCCCATTTCCCTTCTCATTGATCAGATGAGAGGTACTTCCCATGAGTCCCAGACTGCATGGGTAGGATGCCTCAACATGAGAACTAATCATCCTATCCACAGGAGAATGAATCATCCTTCCCCATAGTTGCCACAAGATAACTAATCATCTCGGCCCACAAGAGAACTAATCATCTTGTTCCATAGTTGCCACGGGGTATCACAGGGGAAGGTTGAACCTGTCATCTTGTACATATCGCACCACTAGGGGAGGGTGAGTCGCCCTGTGGTCGTATGTTGCTCTAGTAAGTACCCCAAGCCCCCCAAAGCTCCCAGATCTCAATGCATGCAACATGTAGGACCCTTATAAGAAGGTCTCTCAACGACTCCAAGTCGTTTAGGAAAGTCACATATTTGACCTTTCCCCGGGGCTTTGACAAAATCTCTGTGACCTGTACATCAATCTTAATGCGATGGATCCTCCTCGCTCATTGACTTACCATATCCCAGATAAGGAAGTATCTGATGTCTATCTACTGGAGCAATCATTGAATACAAGATTCCTCAATAATCGAATCCCCCCTCTGGTTGTCATAGAGAATCATAGTGGTATTCGTCATATGTACAAACAACTCACTTAAGAGCTTCTACAACCATGCAGCTTCACACGAGATCAAACTCATAGCTATGTATTCGGTCTCAGTGGTTCTTATAGCAACTGACTTCTACTTCCTACTCATCCATGATATCGAAGTAGAATCCAAAGAGAACCAGCACTGAGAAGTGCTCTAGTGATCCTCCACATTGCCTGCCCAGTCAGCATTTGAATAATCATGCAACTTCATATTTGCGACAATGTATCTCAATCCAAGAGAGATTGTGCCCCAAAGATATCTTAGAAGATTCTTTGCACCAATCTAGTGAGGCTCAACCAAATATGAGTTCACCATGCTAACTGCAAAACATATGTCTAGACAGAAGTTCACGAAGAACATCAATGCAAATGAGTTTATGAAACTAAGAGGCATTTCCCAGATCTAGTTCGGCATCACCACCATATAACTTTTGAAAGTTAATATGCTCGAGGTAGTCACGGGCTTTTAGTTTACCATTCCATATCTGGAATCTAGCTCCCTCTTACTTATGCAAGTGAGAGGGTCTGCACCTATTAGAAATAGGTAGTTTCTCAGAAGGTGCCAGTATGGGAGGTGTATCATCCACAACCTTCAAATAATGGTTTGGATCGGCTTCACTTTTAGTGAATCTCAGCTTCATCAGACAACTATCAATCCTCTCATATTAGGCCTAGGGTGTTTTATTTCAAGCCATAGAGGGATTTCTTTCACTTGTATACATGAGATTCCGAATCATGAATCTCAAACCCCTCGGGTTGTTCCAAATCTGTGGACCTGCTACATGAGGGGAATGATCCCCTTGTAAGATTTTAATTTGATAGATCTCGGACATGTACCTTCATGCTCTTCTTGAATTTAGTCATCCTTGTCACCATTTGACTCACGTCGGGTAGGGTCCCATAATAAGTAGACCTCTGGTGCTATAGATGAGATATGTCAATTGACATGATCCCCAATGGACCATGCTGCAACTTGTTACAAATTGCCAACCCTGAACCCATGAGAAAAAGCATATTTGAATATTCTATTTTTTAACACGTACCTTCCATCAATGAATGCCACCCTGAAACCTTTGACTTCCATTTCCGAGATGGACACCAGGTTCTTCTTGCGATTAGGTACATAAAACAGGTTCTTGTAATTGAATAGAGTTACCCTCATTCAATTGAGGGGTAACATTCCCTACACCCTTTCTGGGATAGGTGGCATCAACTCCAAGTATAATCCCACTATTGTTTTAGTCTCTACCAAATTCGAGAGAGCACCCTTCTATTGGATGAGGTACCTTGAAGCACTATGATCAATAAGCCAGATTCCCAAAGAATCTGAAGGATAGGGCCAATACAAGATAACACTTATCTTATCATAAGCAACATTTGATTCTTCATACCTGGGGTTCCTTGCTTTCTCTAAAGACTCAGTTGTTTCCTTGATGACCTGCATTACCTGTCATTCCTCTAATCATTGAGGATGTCCCTAGAATGATTGTTATCATCATCAAGTGATGTTTCCCTACCTCAGACACTCCTTCACATAATGGCCGAACTTATTGCAACCAAGGCATTTGCCTTTCCTTCCACCCTTAGGTCCAGACTTCCCAACGAATTGATCTTTAGGTAGGCCATCAGAAAGTTTTGTTGTATCATTCTGATAATATTCTTTGCTTCGACTTCACCCTCGGTGAATTTGAAGAGGGATGAGGAATCCATTGATCCTTTTTTCCTTTCCCAACTATCTTCGGTGATTGATCTTCCACTCTTGCTTGGGCATTGTCTTCACCTCAGCTCTGATACCATGTTAAATTTTAGGTATGTTCTATGCTTAGAGAAATTTATTTCAATTTTTAAAGCTAGCTCAATATCTTTTCTAGATTAGCAATCACATTAGCATTAAAGTAAACTGTAGATAGTACATAAACATAAATCGCAGAAGACAAGCCAAGACAAGAGGACACAAGATGTGGTGCTAGCCAGGGAAAAACCCCAATGTAGGGAAACCCTTGATCAATTCTTCTTATATGTTCTTCAATAGTTCAGCAGAGAGAGAGAGAGAGAG